>JABWTJ010000480.1:450208-635695 GCA_016801875.1 Solanum sitiens | reverse complement strand
GTGTCACGTTCCGACACATAGTATTAGTGGGTCGGGTGTCACGAACCGACACATTAGGGGATCGGGTGTCACGAACCGACACGTAGAATTAGGGGATCGGCGTGTCACGTACCGACACATAGTAGTAGGGGATCGGAGTGTCACGTACCGACACAAGAGGAAGAAAGATAATGAATCTTGAGAGATGTTAATATACTCAATGTAATGAACCTAATTTCCCAAATGAGTGTGGTATTGAGGCTTGAGTCCTCATGGATGAACTTGGTAGTACTTATTGATAATTATAGTACTTGTTGCTACATGTTGAGTATTGTAGTTGATTTATGATATGAACTGATATATACTGTTTTCTATTTTGAGTTGGCCGATGATACCTACTCAGTACTTGTGTTTTGTACTGACCCCCCTACTTGTTGTTTCTTTCTTTGTTATTTGGGGAATGCAGCAAACGTACCGTCGTCTTCAACTCAGCAGCAATTCTAGCCAGTCTTCACTACACCGGATTTCAGGGTGAGCTAATGCTTCTAGCTTGGACTGGATCTTCTCTTCAATGTCTTGATGCCTTGAACTTCCGGCATGGACTAGCCTTTTATTTATTTTAGCTTCTTAGATACTTTTAGATTAGTAACTTGAGGATAGATGTTCTTGTGATGATGACTTCCAGATTTTGGGGATAATGAGTTATAAATTTTAGAAGTTATTTAATTGATTTCGTTAATGAGTTTTAAGTCTTCCGCTTTGTATTTTGTTCAATATGTTGGGGTTTTAGATTGGTTGGTTCGCTCACATAGTAGGATAAGTGTGGGTGCCATTCGCGGCTCGATTTTGGGTCGTGACAGTATGATATGATGCTGTTCCAGCCAATCAACCTTAAGTCCATCACTCATGACATGAAGGATACCATTACGGCTTACTACTTCACGATTTATAACCTTACCACTTGGTTCAAGGTTCCACATAAATGACCCTCTTATCATTAAAGGTCTCACCTATAATCATTTATTCAAGACTAAGACATCACATATTCATATAAGCATTAAGTAAGGGACACAAGTCTACCTAAACAAGACACAACACAATTCCATTTTATTCATATAGCCTATCTTTCTTTAGACTCTTAGGAATGACTAACAAACCTTATTTAGTCAACCTATTCATTACCTTAACATCATCAACTTAACCATTTTAGACTCATCTAGTCAATTTAGGAACAACGATGAATCGACTCTAAGACTACTCATTTAACACATGTCAAAGCATAACAAGATTACCTAAATAGCATCAAGAGTCTAACACATACTTTCACATTACTTCACATATAGGTAGATATAATCATAATCTACATAACCATCTACACAAATAGACATATAACTTCAAGTAGTGCCGACAAGGACACATCAATTCACATAACACTGCCACCATAAGTGCACCATACCAATCTCATATAATCCAAAATCTAAATTACATTAACTATACACAATAATAAAAGAGTTAGGGCAGCATACCACCCACTTGATCTCATCACTTCAATCCAAATCCAAACCATTCAATTCAATACCATAAGGCGCTTACCAATGGCCATGAACATTAATTCAAAGCATAAATCATAATAATCAATGAATCTAAGTCAACTCAATGTACAATTATCAATCTAAAACCAATTAGATATCGATTGAATACAATCCTTATATCATTAGAAAGCCCATAAGAAACTACAATAGAATCTATAAGCATGAAGTTCATATCAATTCAATAAGCCTAATAGTCAAAAGGTCTAAGAGTATTCATTACTCAATTAATCGAATTGAAACAGCCTATACATCATTCATACATAATCTATACATCATTCAAAAGCCCACATCAATCTACACATGAATTCATCAATCTCAAAACATAGTCAATTCACCCATATTTTAGTGAAAATTAGAGAGTTGAGAAGATCATGGGTTCATGGAGAATTTCATTGGAAAACATCAATTTAACATTAAAAATATTATATCTTAACATTTGAAAACCTTTCATGCAAGAACCCATGATTTAGAGTAGAAATTGGACTTTTCATCTTTTTGAAATCACTTTGAAAACATATTTGAAATTGGCTCTAAGGTGATAGCAAACCTTAGATGAAGAACTACCATACCTTATTTGAAAAACCCAATGCCAATTGATAAAGAAACTCCATTGAAGACCCATCTTCAAGCTTCATCTTCACCTTGAACTCAAATGGAAGTTTTTGGAGAAACTTTATAAGGGAAGGGGTTTTGATTTAGATGCTAGGGTTATAATGAGAGTTTAATGAATTATATACTCTTCAAATACCCTTAAACACCTAAAACAACCGTCCCCACCTTTTATAAGACTTGGGGTGAATTTCCCAAAACCCCCAAGTCTTAACAGAAAAACTGCCAAATTTCCAGAACCATCGACGTGACCATCGACGGACCGTTGGTCAGGCCACTTTCAATTTGGAATTGTAGAAGTGAAGTTGCCATTGAAGGGTTTCAAGCTTTTCAAACTTTTCAAATTTTTAAAGTGGGTCCTTATTTGGTGACCTTTAATCTCGTCTAATGCTTCCATTTTCATGAACATTGCTTGTAGGCCTTGGAGATACTTTGCTTGACTCCGTACGAATGGTCTTGAGGGGTACATGTCACTCATGATAGTGTCATCCATGCTGCCCATGTTATCAAGTACTTAAGTAAGTCTTTTGATAGCCTTGGTAAGGAGAATGTCATATAATGTATGTTATGTGTTTGATGTATTGTAAGTGTGTATGTGTCTCATTATAAGTAGTCTTGAGGATTGTTTAGTCATGCTTAGAGAGGGTGTATGAGCGGTCTCTCTTAGTGTTGCTTAAGTGAGTCTTAGGATAGCTTTAAGTGAGATGATTATATTCTATGAAGTGCTTAAGAAAGAAAATAAGCAACTTCACTGTAACAGTGAAGGAATTCTCTGTACAGTGAGTTCAAGTCACTGTAATGTTACTCTTAAAATACTCTAAATTGATTAAGTGATATCATATGTGTTTCTAAGTTGATAAATATTGTTCTTATGATTATATTATGATATTTAAATGAAAAGCTGCATATTTCCAATAAATGTCTGTTTTCATGATTTTTATGCATTATGCCATACTTAGTACATGTGGTTGTACTAACTCCATGCTTTTATCTATTTCTATAGTGGTTGGTATGTGAGAAGCATTAAGAAGCAAGACTTGGATCGTAGCATCATTCAAGTGAAGTTGAAGTATGTCCTCATTTGACTCGAGGGCATAGATGTCTTTTATTGTTTTTATTGAAGTATTGTAAGACTTAGTAGTACTATATTTCCTATTGTGTATGGGCCGTGTCCCAAGTACTCTTGTGTCTAAGATTGGTGAGATTGAGACTTAGTATTTCCTATGACTTTTATATGATAGAGTTTTTAAAGACTATGAAATGTTTTGTGAAAACTTGTTATTCCGCAATACTTTTCAGTATGTATATGCGATGAATGATACGGGAGGGCTTGTATAAGACCTCCGAGAGGTCGAGTATGATGGTAGCACTCCGAGAGTGCCATATCTTCTAGGGTGTGGTCTCGGGTCGTGACAGAGGTATCTTCCGTAAAGGTTTTATGGAAGAATCACCTAGTTGAGGGTGCAACATGGGAGGTCGAGGCCAACATAAAATCCCGTTACCCTCATCTATTTGATAACTAAGGTTAGTTGCTTCTATTTATAATGAAAATAATGACTAAAATTTGAAGTTTCTTGATTTTTGTTAAAGTCTTGCAAAATGTGTATTTTTGAATGTTATTACATTAACTTACAGTGAAGTATGGTAATAAATTGCAATTTTGCTTGTTTGAGTTATGTTGTACATTTTGATATGGTGAGTCTTTATGAAATGATATGTGGCATGTTGGTAAGTTGAACTTGGAAATAAATGACTCATAAATGCTATGTTGAGCTCTTGTTGTTGTGAGAAGGATATTCCTCATAATATAATGTTGAGCCTTATGTGTCGTAATTGAAGTTTTTGAATTGCCTTGTGTAAGTGATATATAGTTGATGTTTTTATGTATTGTTGTTGGTTGGGCTGCTGGTCTTGAGTGTAGTCCTTCCTTCAAAAGATTTTTAGTGTCATTCGGAGACGAATGTTCCTTAGGGGGGAAAATGTAACACTTCAAAAATCTAACATGTGTTCTAGAGCCTAACATAAGTGTCATAAGGTTTGGATACTGTTTTAAGTTCCATTTTTATGAATATAAGTCATTTAGGAAGTCTAGAAACCAAAACGTCCAAGAACGTCCATGGCATTCGAAAACTAGTTCAAAGAGGTACTAGCGTGCCTTAGCCTATTTGACTAGGTTTTAGGAGTCGTAAATTCCTGAAAATTGGTGGAAGGGTGTGTAACAAGTGTTTAAGTAGATTCATGGTCAAAACGTACGGGCACGATGTCCCCAAGGACCAACTAAGGGCCCTTGAGGAGGACCCTTGCGTTTGGGGTAAAGAAACTGACCAAGGCACTGTCACCAATGATTGGCAGTCGACGATCCGTGAGTCAATCGATGGAGGCGTCGATTGCCTCATCGATGAAAAGTTAGGCATTTTCCCCAAGACTGGTTTTGGACGAGTGTCTGACAAAAACGACGAACCAACAGGATGGAAGGGTCCTATGGCCGTCGTCTCACAGACAGATCGTCGATCGGTGTCTCGTCTGGGAGGGGTCCAATTTGCTGCAAGTTTTGACTTAGTTCCAATTAATTAATTAAGGAGTTAGGTCATTAGTTAGGGGTTAAATGAAGCCTAATTAATTTAGTTAACCCTCCATATAAAGACCCCAACCCCATTAGACTAATCATAATCACAAAACAAAACTCTCTTCCTTCTCTCTTCTTTCTCTCTCTAGTGAAGAACTCCATTGAAGACCAAGCTAGGGGAGGGTTTAAGGGCTGAAAAGAGTCAAGTTTCACCATCAATCTCCATCAATTAGCAAGGTATGGGATCTAATTCACCTTTCAGACCTCTTTCCTCAAAGGGTTCCTTCAAAATAATTTCAAAAGTTGAGTTTTCAAGTGGGTGTCACATCCCAAAAGTACACCCTAGAAGTTAGGGTGCAATGTTGGATTGTGACCAGCGTATTCAACCTCTCAGAATTCCCATACAAGCCTATCGTATCGTTCATCGCATAATAACATACTAAAAATATGAAGAATTAAAAACTTTCTTTACATAAACAATATAAGCAGAAGACTTCATTTAAAACATTAAACCTTTACAACCCTTGAACCATCTAATCTTAGAGTATACAAGACTTGGGACTAATCACATACAAGACATAAACATTAAGAATTAAACATTAAGACATGACCGAACGTGTGGATATTGTCCTCGAATCGATGATGACTCACCAATACTTCATCTTCAACTCTTAGAAACCTATCGGTCATCCATGGTACATCAAGACATCCAATTCCCTACACTTTAGTCAAAAAGGGAAAGAAGGTATTAGCACATTAGATGTACTAAGTATGGAAGCCATGCAAAAACCATGAAAAAGGGATATTTAGTTAATAACATGTTTTTCATGAATTTCGGTTTAAACATCATAATATAATCATAAGAACAACATTATCGCATTAGAAATACATAAGAAAATCATTTAAGCAATTATCAAAATTTTAGAACACATTACAATGACTACGTCACTGTTACAGTGAAGTCCCATTCACTGTACAGTGAAGTTCCCTAACTTCACATTTAACATCCTTTGGCATGTCGTCTTCTCACTAAAGCTATCATAAGATTCAATTAAGTTACACAAAGAGAGACCGCCCATACACCCTCTCTAGATGTGCCTAAACTATCCTTAAGATTACTAATAATATAATGAGACACATACACACCTACAATACATCAACATACAAAACATAAGATTCTCCTACCAAAGGTGATTCCAAGGTTCACTTGAGTGAGAATGGAGCGACCGCCCATACAATCCCTATCACACACACAAGGGATCCTATAGACTACCTAGGATAGAATCATTCTTACTTAATACTATACACCAAACATGACATTCTCCTTTCAAAGGTTATCTAAATACCTACTCAAGTAACTCAAGAAGATAACGTCCATGATTGACCTCTTTAAAATTACCTAAATAGTCCTTAAGACTTACCTAAGTTAGGATCATGTCCACATAGTCAAACATATTCACTAACTAGAATCTTTATTAAGACTCATATAAGTAAGAGATGAAGTGACCATTCCCTTGCCCCCTTCACACCTTAACTAGACAACCCTTATTTACTCTAGAAAGGAACTTATACAATTAACATGCTTTCCTATCTTAAGTCAATACATTACTAAGTGCATTTAAGAGACATTAATCACATAATGACATTCACATAATGGTCTTAAAGAAGACCTAGGGACTCTCACTAACATCTTCAAAGCCTATTGTGCAATGTCTAAGTAGCGTCCCATACCACCACCTAAACTTCATAGAACTTCTCTAATGCTAGTGGGTATCCCATATGATGAGAATAGGCAATAACCGACATAGAACATGGTAGCAAAGCATGGAATCTGGAGTTCTATCCTACTCCGCTGAGGTGTTCTACTTGCCAATGGTAGAACATGGACATCCCATGTAGGCACTTGGTTAAGGAATATGAAGGGCATACTTTGCATTCTAGTCTCATACTTAACTAGAACAACTTTCCCTCACCATATTCACTCGGTGCTATCCTTAGTACTCATAGATCAATTCACATTAACGTTCATATAAAGGGGTCCCATATCAGGTTCATGACCCAATTACATTTAACCTACCAAAGCAAGGTCCACTAGGGCATATCTCACTATGGCGACAAGAAGCTCATCACAACTTTCCTAAGGTATGATATGATGCCGTTCCAGCCAATCAACCTTAAGTCCATCACTCATGACATGAAGGATACCATTACGGCTTACTACTTCACGATTTATAACCTTGCCACTTGGTTCAAGGTTCCACATAAATGACCCTCTTATCATTAAAGGTCTCACCTATAATCATTTATTCAAGACTAAGACATCACATATTCATATAAGCATTAAGTAAGGGACACAAGTCTACCTAAACAAGACACAACACAATTCCATTTTATTCATATAGCCTATCTTTCTTTAGACTCTTAGGAATGACTAACAAACCTTATTTAGTCAACCTATTCATTACCTTAACATCATCAACTTAACCATTTTAGACTCATCTAGTCAATTTAGGAACAACGATGAATCGACTCTAAGACTACTCATTTAACACATGTCAAAGCATAACAAGATTACCTAAATAGCATCAAGAGTCTAACACATACTTTCACATTACTTCACATATAGGTAGATATAATCATAATCTACATAATCATCTACACAAATAGACATATAACTTCAAGTAGTGCCGACAAGGACACATCAATTCACATAACACTGCCACCATAAGTGCACCATACCAATCTCATATAATCCAAAATCTAAATTACATTAACTATACACAATAATAAAAGAGTTAGGGCAGCATACCACCCACTTGATCTCATCACTTCAATCCAAATCCAAACCATTCAATTCAATACCATAAGGCGCTTACCAATGGCCATGAACATTAATTCAAAGCATAAATCATAATAATCAATGAATCTAAGTCAACTCAATGTACAATTATCAATCTAAAACCAATTAGATATCGATTGAATACAATCCTTATATCATTAGAAAGCCCATAAGAAACTACAATAGAATCTATAAGCATGAAGTTCATATCAATTCAATAAGCCTAATAGTCAAAAGGTCTAAGAGTATTCATTACTCAATTAATCGAATTGAAACAGCCTATACATCATTCATACATAATCTATACATCATTCAAAAGCCCACATCAATCTACACATGAATTCATCAATCTCAAAACATAGTCAATTCACCCATATTTTAGTGAAAATTAGAGAGTTGAGAAGATCATGGGTTCATGGAGAATTTCATTGGAAAACATCAATTTAACATTAAAAATATTATATCTTAACATTTGAAAACCTTTCATGCAAGAACCCATGATTTAGAGTAGAAATTGGACTTTTCATCTTTTTGAAATCACTTTGAAAACATATTTGAAATTGGCTCTAAGGTGATAGCAAACCTTAGATGAAGAACTACCATACCTTATTTGAAAAACCCAATGCCAATTGATAAAGAAACTCCATTGAAGACCCATCTTCAAGCTTCATCTTCACCTTGAACTCAAATGGAAGTTTTTGGAGAAACTTTATAAGGGAAGGGGTTTTGATTTAGATGCTAGGGTTATAATGAGAGTTTAATGAATTATATACTCTTCAAATACCCTTAAACACCTAAAACAACCGTCCCCACCTTTTATAAGACTTGGGGTGAATTTCCCAAAACCCCCAAGTCTTAACAGAAAAACTGCCAAATTTCCAGAACCATCGACGTGACCATCGACGGACCGTTGGTCAGGCCACTTTCAATTTGGAATTGTAGAAGTGAAGTTGCCATTGAAGGGTTTCAAGCTTTTCAAACTTTTCAAATTTTTAAAGTGGGTCCTTATTTGGTGACCTTTAATCTCCTCTAATGCTTCCATTTTCATGAACATTGCTTGTAGGCCTTGGAGATACTTTGCTTGACTCCGTACGAATGGTCTTGAGGGGTACATGTCACTCATGATAGTGTCATCCATGCTGCCCATGTTATCAAGTACTTAAGTAAGTCTTTTGATAGCCTTGGTAAGGAGAATGTCATATAATGTATGTTATGTGTTTGATGTATTGTAAGTGTGTATGTGTCTCATTATAAGTAGTCTTGAGGATTGTTTAGTCATGCTTAGAGAGGGTGTATGAGCGGTCTCTCTTAGTGTTGCTTAAGTGAGTCTTAGGATAGCTTTAAGTGAGATGATTATATTCTATGAAGTGCTTAAGGAAGAAAATAAGCAACTTCACTGTAACAGTGAAGGAATTCTCTGTACAGTGAGTTCAAGTCACTGTAATGTTACTCTTAAAATACTCTAAATTGATTAAGTGATATCATATGTGTTTCTAAGTTGATAAATATTGTTCTTATGATTATATTATGATATTTAAATGAAAAGCTGCATATTTCCAATAAATGTCTGTTTTCATGATTTTTATGCATTATGCCATACTTAGTACATGTGGTTGTACTAACTCCATGCTTTTATCTATTTCTATAGTGGTTGGTATGTGAGAAGCATTAAGAAGCAAGACTTGGATCGTAGCATCATTCAAGTGAAGTTGAAGTATGTCCTCATTTGACTCGAGGGCATAGATGTCTTTTATTGTTTTTATTGAAGTATTGTAAGACTTAGTAGTACTATATTTCCTATTGTGTATGGGCCGTGTCCCAAGTACTCTTGTGTCTAAGATTGGTGAGATTGAGACTTAGTATTTCCTATGACTTTTATATGATAGAGTTTTTAAAGACTATGAAATGTTTTGTGAAAAGTTGTTATTCCGCAATACTTTTCAGTATGTATATGCGATGAATGATATGGGAGGGCTTGTATAAGACCTCCGAGAGGTCGAGTATGATGGTAGCACTCCGAGAGTGCCATATCTTCTAGGGTGTGGTCTCGGGTCGTGACAGAGGTATCTTTCGTAAAGGTTTTATGGAAGAATCACCTAGTTGAGGGTGCAACATGGGAGGTCGAGGCCAACATAAAATCCCGTTACCCTCATCTATTTGATAACTAAGGTTAGTTGCTTCTATTTATAATGAAAATAATGACTAAAATTTGAAGTTTCTTGATTTTTGTTAAAGTCTTGCAAAATGTGTATTTTTGAATGTTATTACATTAACTTACAGTGAAGTATGGTAATAAATTGCAATTTTGCTTGTTTGAGTTATGTTGTACATTTTGATATGGTGAGTCTTTATGAAATGATATGTGGCATGTTGGTAAGTTGAACTTGGAAATAAATGACTCATAAATGCTATGTTGAGCTCTTGTTGTTGTGAGAAGGATATTCCTCATAATATAATGTTGAGCCTTATGTGTCGTAATTGAAGTTTTTGAATTGCCTTGTGTAAGTGATATATAGTTGATGTTTTTATGTATTGTTGTTGGTTGGGCTGCTGGTCTTGAGTGTAGTCCTTCCTTCAAAAGATTTTTAGTGTCATTCGGAGACGAATGTTCCTTAGGGGGGAAAATGTAACACTTCAAAAATCTAACATGTGTTCTAGAGCCTAACATAAGTGTCATAAGGTTTGGATACTGTTTTAAGTTCCATTTTTATGAATATAAGTCATTTAGGAAGTCTAGAAACCAAAACGTCCAAGAACGTCCATGGCATTCGAAAACTAGTTCAAAGAGGTACTAGCGTGCCTTAGCCTATTTGACTAGGTTTTAGGAGTCGTAAATTCCTGAAAATTGGTGGAAGGGTGTGTAACAAGTGTTTAAGTAGATTCATGGTCAAAACGTACGGGCACGATGTCCCCAAGGACCAACTAAGGGCCCTTGAGGAGGACCCTTGCGTTTGGGGTAAAGAAACTGACCAAGGCACTGTCACCAATGATTGGCAGTCGACGATCCGTGAGTCAATCGATGGAGGCGTCGATTGCCTCATCGATGAAAAGTTAGGCATTTTCCCCAAGATTGGTTTTGGACGAGTGTCTGACAAAAACGACGAACCAACAGGATGGAAGGGTCCTATGGCCGTCGTCTCACAGACAGATCGTCGATCGGTGTCTCGTCTGGGAGGGGTCCAATTTGCTGCAAGTTTTGACTTAGTTCCAATTAATTAATTAAGGAGTTAGGTAATTAGTTAGGGGTTAAATGAAGCCTAATTAATTTAGTTAACCCTCCATATAAAGACCCCAACCCCATTAGACTAATCATAATCACAAAACAAAACTCTCTTCCTTCTCTCTTCTTTCTCTCTCTAGTGAAGAACTCCATTGAAGACCAAGCTAGGGGAGGGTTTAAGGGCTGAAAAGAGTCAAGTTTCACCATCAATCTCCATCAATTAGCAAGGTATGGGATCTAATTCACCTTTCAGACCTCTTTCCTCAAAGGGTTCCTTCAAAATAATTTCAAAAGTTGAGTTTTCAAGTGGGTGTCACATCCCAAAAGTACACCCTAGAAGTTAGGGTGCAATGTTGGATTGTGACCAGCGTATTCAACCTCTCAGAATTCCCATACAAGCCTATCGTATCGTTCATCGCATAATAACATACTAAAAATATGAAGAATTAAAAACTTTCTTTACATAAACAATATAAGCAGAAGACTTCATTTAAAACATTAAACCTTTACAACCCTTGAACCATCTAATCTTAGAGTATACAAGACTTGGGACTAATCACATACAAGACATAAACATTAAGAATTAAACATTAAGACATGACCGAACGTGTGGATATTGTCCTCGAATCGATGATGACTCACCAATACTTCATCTTCAACTCTTAGAAACCTATCGGTCATCCATGGTACATCAAGACATCCAATTCCCTACACTTTAGTCAAAAAGGGAAAGAAGGTATTAGCACATTAGATGTACTAAGTATGGAAGCCATGCAAAAACCATGAAAAAGGGATATTTAGTTAATAACATGTTTTTCATGAATTTCGGTTTAAACATCATAATATAATCATAAGAACAACATTATCGCATTAGAAATACATAAGAAAATCATTTAAGCAATTATCAAAATTTTTAGAACACATTACAATGACTACGTCACTGTTACAGTGAAGTCCCATTCACTGTACAGTGAAGTTCCCTAACTTCACATTTAACATCCTTTGGCATGTCGTCTTCTCACTAAAGCTATCATAAGATTCAATTAAGTTACACAAAGAGAGACCGCCCATACACCCTCTCTAGATGTGCCTAAACTATCCTTAAGATTACTAATAATATAATGAGACACATACACACCTACAATACATCAACATACAAAACATAAGATTCTCCTACCAAAGGTGATTCCAAGGTTCACTTGAGTGAGAATGGAGCGACCGCCCATACAATCCCTATCACACACACAAGGGATCCTATAGACTACCTAGGATAGAATCATTCTTACTTAATACTATACACCAAACATGACATTCTCCTTTCAAAGGTTATCTAAATACCTACTCAAGTAACTCAAGAAGATAACGTCCATGATTGACCTCTTTAAAATTACCTAAATAGTCCTTAAGACTTACCTAAGTTAGGATCATGTCCACATAGTCAAACATATTCACTAACTAGAATCTTTATTAAGACTCATATAAGTAAGAGATGAAGTGACCATTCCCTTGCCCCCTTCACACCTTAACTAGACAACCCTTATTTACTCTAGAAAGGAACTTATACAATTAACATGCTTTCCTATCTTAAGTCAATACATTACTAAGTGCATTTAAGAGACATTAATCACATAATGACATTCACATAATGGTCTTAAAGAAGACCTAGGGACTCTCACTAACATCTTCAAAGCCTATTGTGCAATGTCTAAGTAGCGTCCCATACCACCACCTAAACTTCATAGAACTTCTCTAATGCTAGTGGGTATCCCATATGATGAGAATAGGCAATAACCGACATAGAACATGGTAGCAAAGCATGGAATCTGGAGTTCTATCCTACTCCGCTGAGGTGTTCTACTTGCCAATGGTAGAACATGGACATCCCATGTAGGCACTTGGTTAAGGAATATGAAGGGCATACTTTGCATTCTAGTCTCATACTTAACTAGAACAACTTTCCCTCACCATATTCACTCGGTGCTATCCTTAGTACTCATAGATCAATTCACATTAACGTTCATATAAAGGGGTCCCATATCAGGTTCATGACCCAATTACATTTAACCTACCAAAGCAAGGTCCACTAGGGCATATCTCACTATGGCGACAAGAAGCTCATCACAACTTTCCTAAGGTATGATATGATGCCGTTCCAGCCAATCAACCTTAAGTCCATCACTCATGACATGAAGGATACCATTACGGCTTACTACTTCACGATTTATAACCTTGCCACTTGGTTCAAGGTTCCACATAAATGACCCTCTTATCATTAAAGGTCTCACCTATAATCATTTATTCAAGACTAAGACATCACATATTCATATAAGCATTAAGTAAGGGACACAAGTCTACCTAAACAAGACACAACACAATTCCATTTTATTCATATAGCCTATCTTTCTTTAGACTCTTAGGAATGACTAACAAACCTTATTTAGTCAACCTATTCATTACCTTAACATCATCAACTTAACCATTTTAGACTCATCTAGTCAATTTAGGAACAACGATGAATCGACTCTAAGACTACTCATTTAACACATGTCAAAGCATAACAAGATTACCTAAATAGCATCAAGAGTCTAACACATACTTTCACATTACTTCACATATAGGTAGATATAATCATAATCTACATAATCATCTACACAAATAGACATATAACTTCAAGTAGTGCCGACAAGGACACATCAATTCACATAACACTGCCACCATAAGTGCACCATACCAATCTCATATAATCCAAAATCTAAATTACATTAACTATACACAATAATAAAAGAGTTAGGGCAGCATACCACCCACTTGATCTCATCACTTCAATCCAAATCCAAACCATTCAATTCAATACCATAAGGCGCTTACCAATGGCCATGAACATTAATTCAAAGCATAAATCATAATAATCAATGAATCTAAGTCAACTCAATGTACAATTATCAATCTAAAACCAATTAGATATCGATTGAATACAATCCTTATATCATTAGAAAGCCCATAAGAAACTACAATAGAATCTATAAGCATGAAGTTCATATCAATTCAATAAGCCTAATAGTCAAAAGGTCTAAGAGTATTCATTACTCAATTAATCGAATTGAAACAGCCTATACATCATTCATACATAATCTATACATCATTCAAAAGCCCACATCAATCTACACATGAATTCATCAATCTCAAAACATAGTCAATTCACCCATATTTTAGTGAAAATTAGAGAGTTGAGAAGATCATGGGTTCATGGAGAATTTCATTGGAAAACATCAATTTAACATTAAAAATATTATATCTTAACATTTGAAAACCTTTCATGCAAGAACCCATGATTTAGAGTAGAAATTGGACTTTTCATCTTTTTGAAATCACTTTGAAAACATATTTGAAATTGGCTCTAAGGTGATAGCAAACCTTAGATGAAGAACTACCATACCTTATTTGAAAAACCCAATGCCAATTGATAAAGAAACTCCATTGAAGACCCATCTTCAAGCTTCATCTTCACCTTGAACTCAAATGGAAGTTTTTGGAGAAACTTTATAAGGGAAGGGGTTTTGATTTAGATGCTAGGGTTATAATGAGAGTTTAATGAATTATATACTCTTCAAATACCCTTAAACACCTAAAACAACCGTCCCCACCTTTTATAAGACTTGGGGTGAATTTCCCAAAACCCCCAAGTCTTAACAGAAAAACTGCCAAATTTCCAGAACCATCGACGTGACCATCGACGGACCGTTGGTCAGGCCACTTTCAATTTGGAATTGTAGAAGTGAAGTTGCCATTGAAGGGTTTCAAGCTTTTCAAACTTTTCAAATTTTTAAAGTGGGTCCTTATTTGGTGACCTTTAATCTCCTCTAATGCTTCCATTTTCATGAACATTGCTTGTAGGCCTTGGAGATACTTTGCTTGACTCCGTACGAATGGTCTTGAGGGGTACATGTCACTCATGATAGTGTCATCCATGCTGCCCATGTTATCAAGTACTTAAGTAAGTCTTTTGATAGCCTTGGTAAGGAGAATGTCATATAATGTATGTTATGTGTTTGATGTATTGTAAGTGTGTATGTGTCTCATTATAAGTAGTCTTGAGGATTGTTTAGTCATGCTTAGAGAGGGTGTATGAGCGGTCTCTCTTAGTGTTGCTTAAGTGAGTCTTAGGATAGCTTTAAGTGAGATGATTATATTCTATGAAGTGCTTAAGGAAGAAAATAAGCAACTTCACTGTAACAGTGAAGGAATTCTCTGTACAGTGAGTTCAAGTCACTGTAATGTTACTCTTAAAATACTCTAAATTGATTAAGTGATATCATATGTGTTTCTAAGTTGATAAATATTGTTCTTATGATTATATTATGATATTTAAATGAAAAGCTGCATATTTCCAATAAATGTCTGTTTTCATGATTTTTATGCATTATGCCATACTTAGTACATGTGGTTGTACTAACTCCATGCTTTTATCTATTTCTATAGTGGTTGGTATGTGAGAAGCATTAAGAAGCAAGACTTGGATCGTAGCATCATTCAAGTGAAGTTGAAGTATGTCCTCATTTGACTCGAGGGCATAGATGTCTTTTATTGTTTTTATTGAAGTATTGTAAGACTTAGTAGTACTATATTTCCTATTGTGTATGGGCCGTGTCCCAAGTACTCTTGTGTCTAAGATTGGTGAGATTGAGACTTAGTATTTCCTATGACTTTTATATGATAGAGTTTTTAAAGACTATGAAATGTTTTGTGAAAAGTTGTTATTCCGCAATACTTTTCAGTATGTATATGCGATGAATGATATGGGAGGGCTTGTATAAGACCTCCGAGAGGTCGAGTATGATGGTAGCACTCCGAGAGTGCCATATCTTCTAGGGTGTGGTCTCGGGTCGTGACAGAGGTATCTTTCGTAAAGGTTTTATGGAAGAATCACCTAGTTGAGGGTGCAACATGGGAGGTCGAGGCCAACATAAAATCCCGTTACCCTCATCTATTTGATAACTAAGGTTAGTTGCTTCTATTTATAATGAAAATAATGACTAAAATTTGAAGTTTCTTGATTTTTGTTAAAGTCTTGCAAAATGTGTATTTTTGAATGTTATTACATTAACTTACAGTGAAGTATGGTAATAAATTGCAATTTTGCTTGTTTGAGTTATGTTGTACATTTTGATATGGTGAGTCTTTATGAAATGATATGTGGCATGTTGGTAAGTTGAACTTGGAAATAAATGACTCATAAATGCTATGTTGAGCTCTTGTTGTTGTGAGAAGGATATTCCTCATAATATAATGTTGAGCCTTATGTGTCGTAATTGAAGTTTTTGAATTGCCTTGTGTAAGTGATATATAGTTGATGTTTTTATGTATTGTTGTTGGTTGGGCTGCTGGTCTTGAGTGTAGTCCTTCCTTCAAAAGATTTTTAGTGTCATTCGGAGACGAATGTTCCTTAGGGGGGAAAATGTAACACTTCAAAAATCTAACATGTGTTCTAGAGCCTAACATAAGTGTCATAAGGTTTGGATACTGTTTTAAGTTCCATTTTTATGAATATAAGTCATTTAGGAAGTCTAGAAACCAAAACGTCCAAGAACGTCCATGGCATTCGAAAACTAGTTCAAAGAGGTACTAGCGTGCCTTAGCCTATTTGACTAGGTTTTAGGAGTCGTAAATTCCTGAAAATTGGTGGAAGGGTGTGTAACAAGTGTTTAAGTAGATTCATGGTCAAAACGTACGGGCACGATGTCCCCAAGGACCAACTAAGGGCCCTTGAGGAGGACCCTTGCGTTTGGGGTAAAGAAACTGACCAAGGCACTGTCACCAATGATTGGCAGTCGACGATCCGTGAGTCAATCGATGGAGGCGTCGATTGCCTCATCGATGAAAAGTTAGGCATTTTCCCCAAGATTGGTTTTGGACGAGTGTCTGACAAAAACGACGAACCAACAGGATGGAAGGGTCCTATGGCCGTCGTCTCACAGACAGATCGTCGATCGGTGTCTCGTCTGGGAGGGGTCCAATTTGCTGCAAGTTTTGACTTAGTTCCAATTAATTAATTAAGGAGTTAGGTAATTAGTTAGGGGTTAAATGAAGCCTAATTAATTTAGTTAACCCTCCATATAAAGACCCCAACCCCATTAGACTAATCATAATCACAAAACAAAACTCTCTTCCTTCTCTCTTCTTTCTCTCTCTAGTGAAGAACTCCATTGAAGACCAAGCTAGGGGAGGGTTTAAGGGCTGAAAAGAGTCAAGTTTCACCATCAATCTCCATCAATTAGCAAGGTATGGGATCTAATTCACCTTTCAGACCTCTTTCCTCAAAGGGTTCCTTCAAAATAATTTCAAAAGTTGAGTTTTCAAGTGGGTGTCACATCCCAAAAGTACACCCTAGAAGTTAGGGTGCAATGTTGGATTGTGACCAGCGTATTCAACCTCTCAGAATTCCCATACAAGCCTATCGTATCGTTCATCGCATAATAACATACTAAAAATATGAAGAATTAAAAACTTTCTTTACATAAACAATATAAGCAGAAGACTTCATTTAAAACATTAAACCTTTACAACCCTTGAACCATCTAATCTTAGAGTATACAAGACTTGGGACTAATCACATACAAGACATAAACATTAAGAATTAAACATTAAGACATGACCGAACGTGTGGATATTGTCCTCGAATCGATGATGACTCACCAATACTTCATCTTCAACTCTTAGAAACCTATCGGTCATCCATGGTACATCAAGACATCCAATTCCCTACACTTTAGTCAAAAAGGGAAAGAAGGTATTAGCACATTAGATGTACTAAGTATGGAAGCCATGCAAAAAACATGAAAAAGGGATATTTAGTTAATAACATGTTTTTCATGAATTTCGGTTTAAACATCATAATATAATCATAAGAACAACATTATCGCATTAGAAATACATAAGAAAATCATTTAAGCAATTATCAAAATTTTTAGAACACATTACAATGACTACGTCACTGTTACAGTGAAGTCCCATTCACTGTACAGTGAAGTTCCCTAACTTCACATTTAACATCCTTTGGCATGTCGTCTTCTCACTAAAGCTATCATAAGATTCAATTAAGTTACACAAAGAGAGACCGCCCATACACCCTCTCTAGATGTGCCTAAACTATCCTTAAGATTACTAAAAATATAATGAGACACATACACACCTACAATACATCAACATACAAAACATAAGATTCTCCTACCAAAGGTGATTCCAAGGTTCACTTGAGTGAGAATGGAGCGACCGCCCATACAATCCCTATCACACACACAAGGGATCCTATAGACTACCTAGGATAGAATCATTCTTACTTAATACTATACACCAAACATGACATTCTCCTTTCAAAGGTTATCTAAATACCTACTCAAGTAACTCAAGAAGATAACGTCCATGATTGACCTCTTTAAAATTACCTAAATAGTCCTTAAGACTTACCTAAGTTAGGATCATGTCCACATAGTCAAACATATTCACTAACTAGAATCTTTATTAAGACTCATATAAGTAAGAGATGAAGTGACCATTCCCTTGCCCCCTTCACACCTTAACTAGACAACCCTTATTTACTCTAGAAAGGAACTTATACAATTAACATGCTTTCCTATCTTAAGTCAATACATTACTAAGTGCATTTAAGAGACATTAATCACATAATGACATTCACATAATGGTCTTAAAGAAGACCTAGGGACTCTCACTAACATCTTCAAAGCCTATTGTGCAATGTCTAAGTAGCGTCCCATACCACCACCTAAACTTCATAGAACTTCTCTAATGCTAGTGGGTATCCCATATGATGAGAATAGGCAATAACCGACATAGAACATGGTAGCAAAGCATGGAATCTGGAGTTCTATCCTACTCCGGTGAGGTGTTCTACTTGCCAATCGTAGAACATGGACATCCCATGTAGGCACTTGGTTAAGGAATATGAAGGGCATACTTTGCATTCTAGTCTCATACTTAACTAGAACAACTTTCCCTCACCATATTCACTCGGTGCTATCCTTAGTACTCATAGATCAATTCACATTAACGTTTATATAAAGGGGTCCCATATCAGGTTTATGACCCAATTACATTTAACCTACCAAAGCAAGGTCCACTAGGGCATATCTCACTATGGCGACAAGAAGCTCATCACAACTTTCCTAAGGTATGATATGATGCCGTTCCAGCCAATCAACCTTAAGTCCATCACTCATGACATGAAGGATACCATTACGGCTTACTACTTCACGATTTATAACCTTGCCACTTGGTTCAAGGTTCCACATAAATGACCCTCTTATCATTAAAGGTCTCACCTATAATCATTTATTCAAGACTAAGACATCACATATTCATATAAGCATTAAGTAAGGGACACAAGTCTACCTAAACAAGACACAACACAATTCCATTTTATTCATATAGCCTATCTTTCTTTAGACTCTTAGGAATGACTAACAAACCTTATTTAGTCAACCTATTCATTACCTTAACATCATCAACTTAACCATTTTAGACTCATCTAGTCAATTTAGGAACAACGATGAATCGACTCTAAGACTACTCATTTAACACATGTCAAAGCATAACAAGATTACCTAAATAGCATCAAGAGTCTAACACATACTTTCACATTACTTCACATATAGGTAGATATAATCATAATCTACATAATCATCTACACAAATAGACATATAACTTCAAGTAGTGCCGACAAGGACACATCAATTCACATAACACTGCCACCATAAGTGCACCATACCAATCTCATATAATCCAAAATCTAAATTACATTAACTATACACAATAATAAAAGAGTTAGGGCAGCATACCACCCACTTGATCTCATCACTTCAATCCAAATCCAAACCATTCAATTCAATACCATAAGGCGCTTACCAATGGCCATGAACATTAATTCAAAGCATAAATCATAATAATCAATGAATCTAAGTCAACTCAATGTACAATTATCAATCTAAAACCAATTAGATATCGATTGAATACAATCCTTATATCATTAGAAAGCCCATAAGAAACTACAATAGAATCTATAAGCATGAAGTTCATATCAATTCAATAAGCCTAATAGTCAAAAGGTCTAAGAGTATTCATTACTCAATTAATCGAATTGAAACAGCCTATACATCATTCATACATAATCTATACATCATTCAAAAGCCCACATCAATCTACACATGAATTCATCAATCTCAAAACATAGTCAATTCACCCATATTTTAGTGAAAATTAGAGAGTTGAGAAGATCATGGGTTCATGGAGAATTTCATTGGAAAACATCAATTTAACATTAAAAATATTATATCTTAACATTTGAAAACCTTTCATGCAAGAACCCATGATTTAGAGTAGAAATTGGACTTTTCATCTTTTTGAAATCACTTTGAAAACATATTTGAAATTGGCTCTAAGGTGATAGCAAACCTTAGATGAAGAACTACCATACCTTATTTGAAAAACCCAATGCCAATTGATAAAGAAACTCCATTGAAGACCCATCTTCAAGCTTCATCTTCACCTTGAACTCAAATGGAAGTTTTTGGAGAAACTTTATAAGGGAAGGGGTTTTGATTTAGATGCTAGGGTTATAATGAGAGTTTAATGAATTATATACTCTTCAAATACCCTTAAACACCTAAAACAACCGTCCCCACCTTTTATAAGACTTGGGGTGAATTTCCCAAAACCCCCAAGTCTTAACAGAAAAACTGCCAAATTTCCAGAACCATCGACGTGACCATCGACGGACCGTTGGTCAGGCCACTTTCAATTTGGAATTGTAGAAGTGAAGTTGCCATTGAAGGGTTTCAAGCTTTTCAAACTTTTCAAATTTTTAAAGTGGGTCCTTATTTGGTGACCTTTAATCTCCTCTAATGCTTCCATTTTCATGAACATTGCTTGTAGGCCTTGGAGATACTTTGCTTGACTCCGTACGAATGGTCTTGAGGGGTACATGTCACTCATGATAGTGTCATCCATGCTGCCCATGTTATCAAGTACTTAAGTAAGTCTTTTGATAGCCTTGGTAAGGAGAATGTCATATAATGTATGTTATGTGTTTGATGTATTGTAAGTGTGTATGTGTCTCATTATAAGTAGTCTTGAGGATTGTTTAGTCATGCTTAGAGAGGGTGTATGAGCGGTCTCTCTTAGTGTTGCTTAAGTGAGTCTTAGGATAGCTTTAAGTGAGATGATTATATTCTATGAAGTGCTTAAGGAAGAAAATAAGCAACTTCACTGTAACAGTGAAGGAATTCTCTGTACAGTGAGTTCAAGTCACTGTAATGTTACTCTTAAAATACTCTAAATTGATTAAGTGATATCATATGTGTTTCTAAGTTGATAAATATTGTTCTTATGATTATATTATGATATTTAAATGAAAAGCTGCATATTTCCAATAAATGTCTGTTTTCATGATTTTTATGCATTATGCCATACTTAGTACATGTGGTTGTACTAACTCCATGCTTTTATCTATTTCTATAGTGGTTGGTATGTGAGAAGCATTAAGAAGCAAGACTTGGATCGTAGCATCATTCAAGTGAAGTTGAAGTATGTCCTCATTTGACTCGAGGGCATAGATGTCTTTTATTGTTTTTATTGAAGTATTGTAAGACTTAGTAGTACTATATTTCCTATTGTGTATGGGCCGTGTCCCAAGTACTCTTGTGTCTAAGATTGGTGAGATTGAGACTTAGTATTTCCTATGACTTTTATATGATAGAGTTTTTAAAGACTATAAAATGTTTTGTGAAAAGTTGTTATTCCGCAATACTTTTCAGTATGTATATGCGATGAATGATATGGGAGGGCTTGTATAAGACCTCCGAGAGGTCGAGTATGATGGTAGCACTCCGAGAGTGCCATATCTTCTAGGGTGTGGTCTCGGGTCGTGACAGAGGTATCTTCCGTAAAGGTTTTATGGAAGAATCACCTAGTTGAGGGTGCAACATGGGAGGTCGAGGCCAACATAAAATCCCGTTACCCTCATCTATTTGATAACTAAGGTTAGTTGCTTCTATTTATAATGAAAATAATGACTAAAATTTGAAGTTTCTTGATTTTTGTTAAAGTCTTGCAAAATGTGTATTTTTGAATGTTATTACATTAACTTACAGTGAAGTATGGTAATAAATTGCAATTTTGCTTGTTTGAGTTATGTTGTACATTTTGATATGGTGAGTCTTTATGAAATGATATGTGGCATGTTGGTAAGTTGAACTTCGAAATAAATGACTCATAAATGCTATGTTGAGCTCTTGTTGTTGTGAGAAGGATATTCCTCATAATATAATGTTGAGCCTTATGTGTCGTAATTGAAGTTTTTGAATTGCCTTGTGTAAGTGATATATAGTTGATGTTTTTATGTATTGTTGTTGGTTGGGCTGCTGGTCTTGAGTGTAGTCCTTCCTTCAAAAGATTTTTAGTGTCATTCGGAGACGAATGTTCCTTAGGGGGGAAAATGTAACACTTCAAAAATCTAACATGTGTTCTAGAGCCTAACATAAGTGTCATAAGGTTTGGATACTGTTTTAAGTTCCATTTTTATGAATATAAGTCATTTAGGAAGTCTAGAAACCAAAACGTCCAAGAACGTCCATGGCATTCGAAAACTAGTTCAAAGAGGTACTAGCGTGCCTTAGCCTATTTGACTAGGTTTTAGGAGTCGTAAATTCCTGAAAATTGGTGGAAGGGTGTGTAACAAGTGTTTAAGTAGATTCATGGTCAAAACGTACGGGCACGATGTCCCCAAGGACCAACTAAGGGCCCTTGAGGAGGACCCTTGCGTTTGGGGTAAAGAAACTGACCAAGGCACTGTCACCAATGATTGGCAGTCGACGATCCGTGAGTCAATCGATGGAGGCGTCGATTGCCTCATCGATGAAAAGTTAGGCATTTTCCCCAAGATTGGTTTTGGACGAGTGTCTGACAAAAACGACGAACCAACAGGATGGAAGGGTCCTATGGCCGTCGTCTCACAGACAGATCGTCGATCGGTGTCTCGTCTGGGAGGGGTCCAATTTGCTGCAAGTTTTGACTTAGTTCCAATTAATTAATTAAGGAGTTAGGTCATTAGTTAGGGGTTAAATGAAGCCTAATTAATTTAGTTAACCCTCCATATAAAGACCCCAACCCCATTAGACTAATCATAATCACAAAACAAAACTCTCTTCCTTCTCTCTTCTTTCTCTCTCTAGTGAAGAACTCCATTGAAGACCAAGCTAGGGGAGGGTTTAAGGGCTGAAAAGAGTCAAGTTTCACCATCAATCTCCATCAATTAGCAAGGTATGGGATCTAATTCACCTTTCAGACCTCTTTCCTCAAAGGGTTCCTTCAAAATAATTTCAAAAGTTGAGTTTTCAAGTGGGTGTCACATCCCAAAAGTACACCCTAGAAGTTAGGGTGCAATGTTGGATTGTGACCAGCGTATTCAACCTCTCAGAATTCCCATACAAGCCTATCGTATCGTTCATCGCATAATAACATACTAAAAATATGAAGAATTAAAAACTTTCTTTACATAAACAATATAAGCAGAAGACTTCATTTAAAACATTAAACCTTTACAACCCTTGAACCATCTAATCTTAGAGTATACAAGACTTGGGACTAATCACATACAAGACATAAACATTAAGAATTAAACATTAAGACATGACCGAACGTGTGGATATTGTCCTCGAATCGATGATGACTCACCAATACTTCATCTTCAACTCTTAGAAACCTATCGGTCATCCATGGTACATCAAGACATCCAATTCCCTACACTTTAGTCAAAAAGGGAAAGAAGGTATTAGCACATTAGATGTACTAAGTATGGAAGCCATGCAAAAAACATGAAAAAGGGATATTTAGTTAATAACATGTTTTTCATGAATTTCGGTTTAAACATCATAATATAATCATAAGAACAACATTATCGCATTAGAAATACATAAGAAAATCATTTAAGCAATTATCAAAATTTTTAGAACACATTACAATGACTACGTCACTGTTACAGTGAAGTCCCATTCACTGTACAGTGAAGTTCCCTAACTTCACATTTAACATCCTTTGGCATGTCGTCTTCTCACTAAAGCTATCATAAGATTCAATTAAGTTACACAAAGAGAGACCGCCCATACACCCTCTCTAGATGTGCCTAAACTATCCTTAAGATTACTAATAATATAATGAGACACATACACACCTACAATACATCAACATACAAAACATAAGATTCTCCTACCAAAGGTGATTCCAAGGTTCACTTGAGTGAGAATGGAGCGACCGCCCATACAATCCCTATCACACACACAAGGGATCCTATAGACTACCTAGGATAGAATCATTCTTACTTAATACTATACACCAAACATGACATTCTCCTTTCAAAGGTTATCTAAATACCTACTCAAGTAACTCAAGAAGATAACGTCCATGATTGACCTCTTTAAAATTACCTAAATAGTCCTTAAGACTTACCTAAGTTAGGATCATGTCCACATAGTCAAACATATTCACTAACTAGAATCTTTATTAAGACTCATATAAGTAAGAGATGAAGTGACCATTCCCTTGCCCCCTTCACACCTTAACTAGACAACCCTTATTTACTCTAGAAAGGAACTTATACAATTAACATGCTTTCCTATCTTAAGTCAATACATTACTAAGTGCATTTAAGAGACATTAATCACATAATGACATTCACATAATGGTCTTAAAGAAGACCTAGGGACTCTCACTAACATCTTCAAAGCCTATTGTGCAATGTCTAAGTAGCGTCCCATACCACCACCTAAACTTCATAGAACTTCTCTAATGCTAGTGGGTATCCCATATGATGAGAATAGGCAATAACCGACATAGAACATGGTAGCAAAGCATGGAATCTGGAGTTCTATCCTACTCCGCTGAGGTGTTCTACTTGCCAATGGTAGAACATGGACATCCCATGTAGGCACTTGGTTAAGGAATATGAAGGGCATACTTTGCATTCTAGTCTCATACTTAACTAGAACAACTTTCCCTCACCATATTCACTCGGTGCTATCCTTAGTACTCATAGATCAATTCACATTAACGTTCATATAAAGGGGTCCCATATCAGGTTCATGACCCAATTACATTTAACCTACCAAAGCAAGGTCCACTAGGGCATATCTCACTATGGCGACAAGAAGCTCATCACAACTTTCCTAAGGTATGATATGATGCCGTTCCAGCCAATCAACCTTAAGTCCATCACTCATAACATGAAGGATACCATTACGGCTTACTACTTCACGATTTATAACCTTGCCACTTGGTTCAAGGTTCCACATAAATGACCCTCTTATCATTAAAGGTCTCACCTATAATCATTTATTCAAGACTAAGACATCACATATTCATATAAGCATTAAGTAAGGGACACAAGTCTACCTAAACAAGACACAACACAATTCCATTTTATTCATATAGCCTATCTTTCTTTAGACTCTTAGGAATGACTAACAAACCTTATTTAGTCAACCTATTCATTACCTTAACATCATCAACTTAACCATTTTAGACTCATCTAGTCAATTTAGGAACAACCATGAATCGACTCTAAGACTACTCATTTAACACATGTCAAAGCATAACAAGATTACCTAAATAGCATCAAGAGTCTAACACATACTTTCACATTACTTCACATATAGGTAGATATAATCATAATCTACATAATCATCTACACAAATAGACATATAACTTCAAGTAGTGCCGACAAGGACACATCAATTCACATAACACTGCCACCATAAGTGCACCATACCAATCTCATATAATCCAAAATCTAAATTACATTAACTATACACAATAATAAAAGAGTTAGGGCAGCATACCACCCACTTTATCTCATCACTTCAATCCAAATCCAAACCATTCAATTCAATACCATAAGGCGCTTACCAATGGCCATGAACATTAATTCAAAGCATAAATCATAATAATCAATGAATCTAAGTCAACTCAATGTACAATTATCAATCTAAAACCAATTAGATATCGATTGAATACAATCCTTATATCATTAGAAAGCCCATAAGAAACTACAATAGAATCTATAAGCATGAAGTTCATATCAATTCAATAAGCCTAATAGTCAAAAGGTCTAAGAGTATTCATTACTCAATTAATCGAATTGAAACAGCCTATACATCATTCATACATAATCTATACATCATTCAAAATCCCACATCAATCTACACATGAATTCATCAATCTCAAAACATAGTCAATTCACCCATATTTTAGTGAAAATTAGAGAGTTGAGAAGATCATGGGTTCATGGAGAATTTCATTGGAAAACATCAATTTAACATTAAAAATATTATATCTTAACATTTGAAAACCTTTCATGCAAGAACCCATGATTTAGAGTAGAAATTGGACTTTTCATCTTTTTGAAATCACTTTGAAAACATCTTTGAAATTGGCTCTAAGGTGATAGCAAACCTTAGATGAAGAACTACCATACCTTATTTGAAAAACCCAATGCCAATTGATAAAGAAACTCCATTGAAGACCCATCTTCAAGCTTCATCTTCACCTTGAACTCAAATGGAAGTTTTTGGAGAAACTTTATAAGGGAAGGGGTTTTGATTTAGATGCTAGGGTTATAATGAGAGTTTAATGAATTATATACTGTTCAAATACCCTTAAACACCTAAAACAACCGTCCCCACCTTTTATAAGACTTGGGGTGAATTTCCCAAAACCCCCAAGTCTTAACAGAAAAACTGCCAAATTTCCAGAACCATCGACGTGACCATCGACGGACCGTTGGTCAGGCCACTTTCAATTTGGAATTGTAGAAGTGAAGTTGCCATTGAAGGGTTTCAAGCTTTTCAAACTTTTCAAAATTTTAAAGTGGGTCCTTATTTGGTGACCTTTAATCTCCTCTAATGCTTCCATTTTCATAAACATTGCTTGTAGGCCTTGGAGATACTTTGCTTGACTCCGTACGAATGGTCTTGAGGGGTACATGTCACTCATGATAGTGTAATCCATGCTGCCCATGTTATCAAGTACTTAAGTAAGTCTTTTGATAGCCTTGGTAAGGAGAATGTCATATAATGTATGTTATGTGTTTGATGTATTGTAAGTGTGTATGTGTCTCATTATAAGTAGTCTTGAGGATTGTTTAGTCATGCTTAGAGAGGGTGTATGAGCGGTCTCTCTTAGTGTTGCTTAAGTGAGTCTTAGGATAGCTTTAAGTGAGATGATTATATTCTATGAAGTGCTTAAGGAAGAAAATAAGCAACTTCACTGTAACAGTGAAGGAATTCTCTGTACAGTGAGTTCAAGTCACTGTAATGTTACTCTTAAAATACTCTAAATTGATTAAGTGATATCATATGTGTTTCTAAGTTGATAAATATTGTTCTTATGATTATATTATGATATTTAAATGAAAAGCTGCATATTTCCAATAAATGTCTGTTTTCATGATTTTTATGCATTATGCCATACTTAGTACATGTGGTTGTACTAACTCCATGCTTTTATCTATTTCTATAGTGGTTGGTATGTGAGAAGCATTAAGAAGCAAGACTTGGATCGTAGCATCATTCAAGTGAAGTTGAAGTATGTCCTCATTTGACTCGAGGGCATAGATGTCTTTTATTGTTTTTATTGAAGTATTGTAAGACTTAGTAGTAATATATTTCCTATTGTTTATGGGCCGTGTCCCAAGTACTCTTGTGTCTAAGATTGGTGAGATTGAGACTTAGTATTTCCTATGACTTTTATATGATAGAGTTTTTAAAGACTATGAAATGTTTTGTGAAAAGTTGTTATTCCGCAATACTTTTCAGTATGTATATGCAATGAATGATACGGGAGGGCTTGTATAAGACCTCCGAGAGGTCGAGTATGATGGTAGCACTTCGAGAGTGCCATATCTTCTAGGGTGTGGTCTCGGGTCGTGACAGAGGTGGCTTCCGTAAAGGTTTTATGGAAGAATCACCTAGTTGAGGGTGCAACATGGGAGGCCGAGGCCAACAAAAAATCCCGTTACCCTCATCTATTTGATAACTAAGGTTAGTTACTTCTATTTATAATGAAAATAATGACTAAAATTTGAAGTTTCTTGATTTTTGTTAAAGTCTTGCAAAATGTGTATTTTTGAATGTTATTATAGTAACTTACAGTGAAGTATAGTAATAAATTGCAATTTTGCTTGTTTGAGTTATGTTGTACATTTTGATATGGTGAGTCTTTATGAAATGATATGTGGCATGTTGGTAAGTTAAACTTGGAAATAAATGACTCATAAATGCTATGTTGAGCTCTTGTTGTTGTGAGAAGGATATTCCTCATAATATAATATTGAGCCTTATGTGTGGTAATTGAAGTTTTTGAATTGCCTTGTGTAAGTGATATATGGTTGATGTTTTCATGTATTGTTGTTGGTTGGGCTGCTGGTCTTGAGTGTAGTCCTTCCTTCAAAAGATTTTTAGTGTCATTCGGAGACGAATGTTCCTTAGGGGGGATAATGTAACACTTCAAAAATCTAAGATGTGTTCTAGAGCCTAACATAAGTGTCATAAAGTTTAGATACTGTTTTAAGTTCCATTTTTATGAATATAAGTCATTTAGGAAGTCTAGAAACCAAAACGTCCAAGAACGTCCATGGCATTCAAAAACTAGTTCAAAGAGGTACTAGCGTGCCTTAGCCTATTTGACTAGCTTTTAGGAGTCGCAAATTCATGAAAATTGGTGGAAGGGTGTGTAACAAGTTTTTAAGTAGATTCGTGGTCAAAACGTACGGGCACGATGTCACGACCCAACCAGATGGGCCATGACTAGTGCCCATTTTGGACACTCACATACAAACCTGTTAAGTGTAACCAACTGAAACTAAGACAATATGGAATTTAATCAATTCAAGCCAACCCCAACGCCCCATATATATAAAGTGGATCTGCCTCATAAGGAGTCATAACCATTCAACCGTAACAACATACGCGAGCCGACAAGGCCGCCACTATCCAAAGCATAATAGCATACGCAAGCCGACAAGGCTGCCACTACACAATACACAATGATGTACGCAGCCGACAAGGCTGCCCCCGTACAAGCGGACATCCCAAACAAACCATGTCCAGACCATTATCAAAAACATATATATGCAACCCACATAATGTCTACAGACCTCTAAGAGTATAGTAGTGAAACTCGACGGGACAGGGCCCCGCCGTACCCATAGATAAGCAAAAGACTACATAGAAAGTTATGTACCAAAATGACTGGGCTCCGGAATAGTGGAGCTCTCCCAATCAGCAGAGTAGATATCCTAGACGGGAGGATCACCGAACTGTGCGTCTACACCTGCGGGCATGAAACGCAGCCCCCCGAGGAAAGGGGGTCAGTACGGATAATGTACTGAGTATGTAAAGCATAAGGTAAAGATGACAGGATACCAACATGATAAGTCGAAACAATATATCGCTACACATGTACCTTATAAGTGAAAATCATGCATATCTTTAACATATAAGGTGCCCAGCTTCCCTAGTAAGGGACTCGGCAAAGTAATCATCATATATATATATCATACGTACCCGGCCCTCTAGTGAGGGACTCGGTGAAATAGTCATCACATCATCTCCGTCATCATCATCATCATAACCATCCTCATCACCAATCATATATATAATATACATACCCGGCCCTCTAGTGAGGGACTCAGTGACATATGCAAGAAACTCTGCACGAACATTACCCAGCCCGGGACTCGGTGAAATGATAAATGACTCTATGCACGAGCAGAACATTATGAGCAACCATATGCAATTAAAATCATGTCTTATAACTCAATAGAACAATCAACGTGAACCAGCAAGGAGTATTACCAACGATTAATGTTTTATCAAGATTATGAACCTTTAACACAATATGAAAACGTAAAATCTCAATGACTCTAAGAAGCACTACCATAAGTATGAGAAATTACCATAGCCTTAGACATAGCCGATATATAGAAGAATAGTTTGTGGAAGCAAGAATATACCTCACCTAGACGCTCTAGAAGTAAGTATCAAACCTGTCCATCATTCGCTCATTTTTAAAAGTCATGCCAAACAAAGAAAGAAAGGATAGCGTTACATACCGTATAGTCGAGCCGCACGTCCAATATTTACTGCCCAAGCTATTAATCTATAACAAGCAACATTCATGCCGCAATTAGATAGACGTCGCGCTTTACTACTTATTGTAAGCTATCTAATAATCTAACGAAAATCCGGCAGCACTTCCCCTATTTTCCTTACTTCGTCCCAATCCGACAACAACCCAAATTATCCACAGCAATACCAAGAACACATATAACCCAACGAATCATATTAAACAGCCCCCCCCCAAAACAGTTCCGTCTCGGCAACCATAGTAACGCAACAACGACACACCGAGCGATAACTAGTTTTATAATTCGCAGCACATCTACCTTATCATATTCATCCCTTGGAGTATATACCCATAATCAGATTAACATATACATAATGCCAAAATAGAATTTCCCACATTTTGCTTTAATCAAAACAGCCCAAACACTAACACGACACCACTAATAATCCGATTATGGTTTCCGTTCATACTTAGCACATTCAATAACTAAAACAAATTTCCTAAGCTACTGGTCACGCCCCCTTCTTAACATTAATGGCTAATTAACAATGGCATTCTAAGGAATTAACACACCAAGAAAATAGATTACTAACCAAATTCTTTTTTAGCTGCTGGCCGAGATTTGCATGGTTGGTTTTCTCCCTTTCCATGGCTGCCTAAGCTAAGTGGTGAAGAAGATGATATGTTTGCAATGCATTTCACCACCTCATTCATTATATGAAGTGGAGGCAGCCCCCCTCAACACGTGCCCCACTAAGGGCCAGCTCCCAATCTGATTTCTTTTAATTTGCCTTGAGTGGTGGGGCCCACTTGATTAATTTAATCCTAATCAGCCAGTAATTAATCCCTCACTTATGTTAATGACACTTACATTAGCCAAATCATACCTAATATCACATTTGAAATTAACATCCTTGGCTAATATTTCTTTAATCACTTGGAACTTAAAATAAAATCTCATTCCCCGGACTTACATCGACTAGATCATAACGGGCACTACGTATAAAAATACGAGGCGTAACATCCTTCCCCCCTTAGGAACATTCGTCCTAGAATGTTAAGTTAGCGTCTTACAAAAAAATTCCAGCGAGGTCTCTCTAACAAATATACCTATCAACCTGCATTCCGTAACTTACAGATGCCTCACAGAGTCACAACTTACTACATAATCTCATTTATCAATCAATATAGTCAAGCTAGGAATTGAATTACCTGCAGGTACGGGGAACAAGTAAGGATACTTATTCTTCATTTCATCTTCCGCTTCCCAAGTCATCTCCTCCCTATTATTATTTCGCCACAACACTTTGACGGAAGCCACATCCTTAGTACGTAACCTTCTAACCTGGCGATCAAGTATAGCTACGGGTTTCTCCTCATATGACAACTCCTCTGTTACCTGAACATCATATACAGGGAATACTCTAGAAGGATCACCAATACATTTACGTAGCATCGATACATGGAAGACTGGATGTACCGCCTCCAAATCAGATGGTAAATCCAACTCATAGGCAACCTTGCCTATCCTACAAACAATCTGATAAGGCCCAATGTATCTCAGAATGAGCTTCCCCTTCCTGCCGAATCTCATCACACCCTTCATGGTGATACCTTCAGGAATACCCAGTCACCAATCTGAAACTCCAAATCTCGACGCCGATTATCTGCATATGACTTCTGTCGACTCTGGGATGCTAATAATCTTTCCTGAATAAGCTTCACCTTGTCAACAGCTTGCTGAATCATATCCGGTCCTATTAAATTAGTCTCACCAACATCGAACCAACCAATAGGTGACCTGCACTTCCTCTCATATAAGGCCTCGTACGGTGCCATCTGGATACTAGAATGGTATCTATTATTATAGGCAAACTCAATGAGCGGCAAGTGGTCATCCCAGCTACCTTTGAAGTCAATAATACAGGCCCGCAACATATCTTCTAATGTCTAAATAGTATGCTCAGCCTGCCCATCAGTCTGAGGGTGAAATGCTGTGCTAAGTTTCACTTGTGTCCCCAATCCCTTCTGAAACGATCTCCAAAAGTTGGCTGCAAATTGAGCTCCTCTGTCTGATATAATGGACTTGGGAACCCCATGAAGTCTCACTATCTCCCGGACATATAACCTCGCATAATCTTCAGCCGAATAAGTAGTCCTGACTGGAAGAAAATGGGCTGATTTCATCAGCCTATCTACAATAACCCATATAGAGTCATACTTCCGTTGAGTGCGAGGTAAGCCTGTAATGAAGTCCATATTAATCATCTCCCATTTCCAAGTCGGGATCTCTATCTCCTGTAATAATCCACCAGGCTTTTGATGTTCGATCTTGACTTGTTGACAATTCGGGCACTGAGCAACAAACTCCGCTATGTCCTTTTTCATGCCATCCCACCAGTATAAGCATCTGAGGTCATGATACATTTTCGTTGACCCTGGGTGAATAGAATAACGGGCAGAGTGTGCCTCTCCCATAACCTGCCATCGTAGCCCCGCAATATCAGGTACACACAATATGCCTTCATATCGTAACACTCTGTCATGTGTAACCTTAAATGGGGTCTTTTCCTTTTGAAGAGATGCATCTCTATACTGTGCCAGAATAGGGTCCTCGTACTGGTGTCTCCTTACCTCATCTATGATTGAGGACTCAGCAACCTCTCGAATAGAAACTCCACTATCTTCTGAATTATCCAGACGGACTCCAAGGCTGGATAGCCGCTGAATCTCCCGAACCATCTCCCTCCTTTCTGGTTGTACATCTGTCAAGCTACCCATGGACTTACGGCTAAGAGCATCTGCTACAATATTTGCTTTCCCTGGATGATATAAAATATCAACATCATAATCCTTTAGCAACTCTAACCACCGTCTCTATCGTAAGTTCAGCTCCTTCTGTTTAAAGATATATTGGAGACTCTTATGATCTGTATAGATGTCCACATGGACACCATATAAATAATGCCTCCATATCTTCAAGTCATGAACCACGACTGCTAACTCCAGATCGTGAGTAGGATAATTCTTTTCATGCTTCCTAAGCTGTCGGGAGGCATAGGATATAACTTTGCCATGCTGCATCAATACACATCCTAGCCCAACACCCGAAGCATCACAATAAATAACATAGCCGTCTCGTCCCTCTGGAAGAGTTAGGACTGGAGATGTAGTCAATTTGTCTTTCAATAGCTGGAAGCTTCGCTCACAAGCATCAATCCACTGGAACTTGGCTGCCTTTTGAGTTAGCCTTGTCAAAGGCGCTGAAATTGAGGCAAACTTTTCTATGAATCTCCTGTAATATCCTGCTAACCCCAGAAAGCTGCGTACCTCAGTAGGTGTCGTAGATCTGGGCCAAGTCTTTACCGCCTCAATCTTCTGCGTGTCTACCCGAATACCATCAGCTCCAATAATATGCCCCAAGAATGCCACTGAAGTCAACCAGAACTCGCACTTGGAGAACTTAGCATACAACTTCTGGTGCTGAATCACCCTAAGTACCGTCCTTAAATGGTCTGCATGCTCCTCTTCTGAACGTGAATAGACCAGAATATCGTCTATAAATACAATAACAAACATATCAAGGAATGGTTTAAACACTCGATTCATTAAATCCATAAACACCGTTTGAGCATTAGTCAGCCCAAAAGACAGCACTCTAAATTCATAATGCCTGTTTCGGGTCCGGAATGCCGTCTTTGGAATATCTGCCTCCCTTACCCGCACCTGATGATAACCTGACCGCAAGTCTATATTTGAAAAACACTTAGCACCCTGCAACTGGTCAATATATCGTCAATCCTTGGGAGGGGATACCTGTTCTTTACTGTTACTTTGTTCAGCTGCCTATAATCAATACACATCCGCAGCGACCCATCCTTCTTCCTCACAAACAGTACCGGTGCTCCCCAAGGTGACATACTAGGCCTGATGAAGCCCTTTTCTAGCAAATCTCTCAATTGCTCTTTCAACTCTTTCAACTCAGCAGGTGCCATTCTATAAAGAGGTATAGATATAGGCTGGGTATCTGGCAGTACATCTATAGTAAACTCTATCTCTCGTTCTGGAGGAAGGCCTGGAAGTTCCTCTGGGAATACATCGGGAAATTCATTAACTACCGGGACTGATTGAAGAGTCGGTGCCTCTGCCTTTATGTCATACACCCGAACCAGATGATAAATATAGCCTTTTCTAACCATCTTTCTGGCCTTAAGGTATGAAATAAACTTACCTTTCGGCGATACTGTACTCCCCTTCCAGTCTATAAGCGGTTCCCCTGGAAATTGAATATCTTTCCTCTGCAATCAACATTAGCATAACAAGCAGCCAACCAATCCATGCCCATGATAATATCAAACTCAATCATATTTAACTCTATTAGATCTGCTACAGTACGATGACTATATATAACCACTGAACAATTCTTATATACTCGCGTAGCTATGACAGAATCTCCTACAGGGCTACCTCAAATGGTTCTATCAACTCAGACTCTATTCCGATCCTACTACCAACGAAGGGGGATATAAATGATAAAGTGGAACCTGGGTCTATCAATGCATACACACTTCGGAGAATAGTGATAATATACCTGTGATCACATTAGGTGACGCCTCCTGATCCTGCCTACTAGTCAAAGCATATATGCGGTTCGAGGGACCGCTAGAATTGGAAGCTCCAACACGACCTTTACAAACGGACCCAGTAGGCTATACCATACCACCTGCACTACCTCTAAGGTTACACTCCCTCATAGTATGACCCTGACGACCGCAAGAAAAACACGCACCTGCGGGCATGATACGCAGCCCCCCGAGGAAAGGGGGTCAGTACGGACAATGTACTGAGTATGTAAAGCATAAGGTAAAGATGACAGGATACCAACATGATAAGTCGAAACATGATATCGCTACACATGTACCTTATAAGTGAAAATCATGCATATCTTTAACATATAAGGTGTCCAGCTTCCCTAGTAAGGGACTCGGCAAAGTAATCATCATATATATATATCATACGTACCCGGCCCTCTAGTGAGGGACTCGGTGAAATAGTCATCACATCATCTCCATCATCATCATCATCATAACCATCCTGATCACCAATAATTTATATAATATACATACCCGGCCCTCTAGTGAGGGACTCGGTGACATATGCAAGAAACTCCGCACGAACATTACCCGGCCCGGGACTCGGTGAAATGATAAATGACTCTATGCACGAGTAGAACATTATGAGCAACCATATGCAATTAAAATCATTTCTTATAACTCAATAGAACAATCAACGTGAACTAGCAAGGAGTATTACCAACGATTAATGTTTTATCAAGATTATGACTCTTTAACACGATATGAAAACGTAAAATCTCAATGACTCTAAGAAGCACTACAATAGATATGAGAAATCACCATAGCCTTAGACATAGCCGATATATAGAAGAATAGTTTGTGGAAGCAAGAATATATGTCACCTAGACGCTCTAGAAGTAAGTATCAAACCTGTCCATCATTCGCTCATTTTTAAAAGTCATGCCAAACAAAGAAAAAAAGGATAGCGTTACATACCGTATAGTCGAGCCGCACCTCCAATATTTACTGCCCAAGCTATTAATCTATAACAAGCAACAATCGTGCTGAAATTAGATAGACGTCGCGCTTTATTACTTATTGTAAGCTAGCTAATAATCTAACGAATATCCGGCAGCACTTCCCCTATTTTCCTTACTTCGTCCCAATCCGACAACAACCCAAATTATCCACAGCAATACCAAGAACACATATAACCCAACGAATCATATTAAACAGCCCCCCCCCCAAAACAGTCCCGTCTCGGCAACCATAGTAACGAAACAACGACACACCGAGCGATAACTCATTTTATAATTCGCAACACATCTACCTTATCGTATTCATCCGTTGGAGTATATACCCATAATCACATTAACATACACATAATGCCAAAAGAGAATTTCCTGCATTTTGCTTTAATCAAAACAACCCAAACACTAACACTACACCACTAATAATCCGATTATGGTTTCCGTTCATACTTAGCACATTCAATAACTAAAACAAATTTCCTAAGCTACTGGTCACGCCCTCTTCTTAACATTAAAGGCTAATTAACAATGGCATTCTAAGGAATTAACACACCAAGCAAAGAGATTACTAACCAAATTCTTTTGTAGCTGTTGGCCGAGAGTTGCATGGTTGGTTTCTCCCTTTCCATGGCTGCCTAAGCTAAGTGGTGAAGAAGATGATATGTTTGCAATGCATTTCACCACCTCATTCATTATATGAAGTGGAGGCAGCCCCCCTATACACGTGCCCCACTAAGGGCCAGCTCCCAATCTGATTTCTTTTAATTTGCCTTGAGTGGTGGGGCCCACTTGATTAATTTAATCCTAATCAGCCACTAATTAATCCCTCACTTAATGTTAATGACACTTACATTAGCCAAATCATACCTAATATCACATTTGGAATTAACATCCATGCCTAATATTTCTTTAATCACTTGGAACTTAAAATAAAATCTCATTCCCCGGACTTACATCGACAAGCTCATGACGCGCACTACGTATAAAAATACGAGGCGTAAAAGCCGAGTCATCCACTTACCCACTCAAAGATGTGGCTCAAACTTAGTATGTCCAATGGAGGGACAATAGGCCTCTTGGGGGTGGACCGGTGACTTGGGCGATCTTCAAGAAGGCTTTTCTTTATCGGTTCTTTCCTATGGATATGATGGAAGCCAAGGTAGTGAAGTTCATCAACATTCGTCAAGGTGGTATGAGTGTGCTTGAGTACTCTTATAAATTCACTAAATTGTCCAAGTATGCCCCTTCTTTGGTTTCCGATCCTAGGGATGAAATATGCCGTTTTATGATGAGGGTGTGTGAAGATTTGCAAGAGGAGTGTCATTCGGCTATGCTATATGACAATATGAACATTTCTTGTCTCATGGTTAATGCTCGACAAGTGGAAGAGGCAAGGTCTAGGAGGAAGAGTAGAGATGCCAAGAGGGCAAGATCTTTTGATGGTCGTTCTTCAAAGGGTAGGCACGAAATTCAAGACAACTAGGTTCAAGAAGAGGTTCTCTAATAAAGTTCCATCCAAGTTCCCTAAGGCTTGTGATGATAAGGTGCAAAAACGTAGGGCCCAAAAGTAAAGGAGTGGAAACTCACCAAATGAGAAGCCTACATGTGCCAAGTGTGGAAAGGGTCATCTTGGTGAATGCTTGGTTGGAACGGGCAATTGTTTTGGTTGTGGCAAGAGTGGCCACAAGGTTAGGGATTGACCTAACATGAAGGGTCAACATAAGGGTGGTCAAGCTCAAGAAAGTTGTTCTTGTGATGCTCCTAAGAAGAATCGCTTTAATGCTCTCTGCTCTAGGGGTAACCAAGAGACTTCTCCCGATGTGGTGACCGGTATGTTGAAAGTCTTCACTATTGATTTAAACACTTTACTTGATCCCGGTGCTACCTTGTCATTTGTTACTCCTCTTGTAGCGAAAAAGTTTTGCATTTTACCCGATATCTTGCATGAACCTTTCATAGTGTCTACCCCGCTGGGTAAGTCGGTTGTTGCAAAAAGGGTGTATAGAGATTGTCCTATAATGTTGCCCAACAGAGTTTCTTATGTTGAACTAGTGGAACTTGATATTCTTGATTTTGACATCATTTTGGGTATGGATTGGTTGCATCCTTGATTTGCCTGTATTGATTGTAGAATGAGGGTGGTGAAGTTTAACTTTCCAAATGAGCCCGTTTTAGAGTGGAAGGGGGGAAATTCTATTCCTAAAGGTCGAATCATCTCTTGTCTAAAATCATGCAAAATGATCTCTAAAGGTTGTTTATATGATATAGTAAGAGTCCAAGATTTAGACTCCGAAATTCCTCCCATTGAGTCCGTCCCCGTAGTGAGTGAATTTCTGGAGGTCTTTCCTAATGATCTTCCCGGTATTCCTCCCGAACGAGAAATTAAATTTGGTATCAATTTGCTATCGGATACAAATACGATATCAATTCCTCCTTATCGGATGGCTCCGGCCGAAATTAAAGAGTTGAAGGCTCAACTCAAAGAATTACTAGACAGAGGCTTCATTAGACCTAGTATTTCTCCATGGGGTGCTCCAGTTTTGTTTGTGAAGAAGAAAGATGGGTCCCTTAGAATGTGCATTGATTATCGTCAACTCAATAAAGTCACTATTAAGAAAAAGTATCCTCTCCCTCGGATTGATGACTTATTTGATGAACTCCAAGGGGTAAGCTACTTTTCTAATATTGACTTGAGATCGGGGTATCACCAACTTAGGGTGAGAGGTAACGATATACCAAAGGCGGCATTTCAAACTAAATATGGTCACTATGAGTTCTTAGTAATGTCCTATGGTCTCACTAATGCTCCGGTGTCATTTATGGACCTAATGAATAGGGTATTTTGAAGTTACAACATTCATTTGTCCTTGTCTTCATTGACGACATCTTGGTATATTCGAAAAATGAGGGTGAACACATGGGTCATTTGAGAGGGGTGTTGCAAGTACTTAAAGAACATCAATTGTTTGACAATTATAGCAAATGTGAGTTTTGGTTGAGGTCGGTGGCATTTCTTGGTCATATCATCTCTAGTGAGGGAGTTGAGGTTGATCCAAGAAAAATGGAGGAGGTGAGAAATTGGCCGAGACCATTGACTCCAACCGACATTAAGAGTTTATTGGGTCTAGCGGGTTATTATCAGAGTTTTGTGGATGGTTTTGCATCCATTGCATCTCCCTTGACTACCTTGACCCAAAAGAGTAAGAAGTTTGAGTGGTCGGAGGCATGTGAGAAAAGCTTCCAAATCTTGAAAGATAGGATTACTTCCGCTAAGGTGTTGACTTTACCGGAGGGTACAAAGGGTTTCGTTGTGTATTGTGATGCATCTCCAGTGGGTTTGGGGTGTGAGTTATGCAACATGCGAAAGTCATCGCCTATGCTTCTAGACAACTTAAGGTGTATGAGAAGAACTATCAAACTCATGACCTTGAGTTAGCGGCCGTGGTATTTGCCTTGAAAATATGGAGGAATTACTTGTATGCTGTTCATGTTGATGTGTATACCGACCACAAGAGTCTCCAATATGTGTTTACTCAGAAGGAGTTGAATCTCCTACAAAGAAGGTGGTTAGAATTGCTGAAGGATTACGACATGAGTGTTCTCTATCACCCCGGCAAAGTCAATGTTGTTGCGGATGCTCTAAGTCGTATGACCATGGGTAGTGTGTCTCATGTAGAGGAAGCCAAGAAAGACCTAGTGAGAGATGTTCATAGGTTGGCTAAATTGGGTGGTAGATTGGAAGATTCTCCAAATGGTGGTTTTATGGTCCATCATAACTCCGAGTCATCTTTAGTGGTTTAGGTGAAGTCCAAACAACACCTTGATCAACCATTGATGGAGTGTAAGGAATCGGTTCTTGGTAAGTTTAATGAGTCATTCTCCTTGGCGGGGGATGGTGTATTGAGGTATCAAGGAAGGTTGTGTGTTCCCAATGTAGATGGTTTGAGGAACCAGATTCTTGAGAAAGCTCATGGGTCCTGTTACTCCATTCATACGGGTTCGACAAAGATGTACCATGACCTTAGGGAAGTGTGTTGGTGGGAAGGTTTGAAAAAAGACATAGCGGAGTTCGTTGCTAAGTGTCCAAATTGCCAACAAGTGAACGCCGAACATCAAAAGTCGGGTGGTTTACTTCAACAAATCCGAATTCCTACTTGGAAGTGGGAAGACATCTATATGGATTTTATGGTAGGTTTGCCTAAGACTCAAAAACAATATGACTCTATATCGGTGGTGGTGGATAAGTTGACCAAGTCCGTTCGTTTTATTCCCATCAAGTCTACTTATTTGGCGGAGGATTATGCAAAGATCTTCATATATGAGATTGTGTATCACCATGGTATTCCGTTATCCATCATATCGAATAGGGGTGAACAATTCACATCTAAGTTTTGGAGGTCATTCCAAGAAGGGTTGAGTACTAAGGTGAAGCTAAGTACCGTTTTTCATCCCCAAACAGATGGTCAAGCGGAGCATACTATTCAAACCCTTGAGTATATGCTTAGAGCTTGTGTCATCGACTTCAAGGGAATTTGGGATAAGCACTTGCCTTTGGTGGAGTTTGCTTACAATAATAGTTTCCATTCATCCATATCCATGGCTCCTTCTGAAGCCTTGTATGGTAGGTGTAGGTCTCCAATTGGGTGGTTTGAAGTCGGTGAGTCTTCAATTGTTGGTCCCGATTTAATTTATAAGACTTTGGAAAAAGTTCACATCATAAGGAACCGGTTGCAAACGGCCTATAGTCGGCAAAAGTCTTATGTTAATCATAGGAGAAGGGATTTAGAGTTAGAAGAAGGTGATAAGGAGTATTTGAGAATTTCGCATGTGAAAGGGGTAGTTAGATTTCATTATGTGGGTCCGTATTAAATCTTGCAAAGGGTTGGTAAGGTTGCCTATCAATTGAAACTTCCTAGTGAATTGACTTTGGATCATCCGGTTTTCCATAGTTCCATGCTTAAGAAGTGTATTTGTGATCCTGAGTCTATTCTTCCTGTTGAAGCTCTTGGTGTGAAGGATAATATCTCTTATGAGGAAACTCCGTTCAAATCCTTGATAGACAAGTAAAGAAATTGAGGAATAAGGAGGTTGTAAGATCTCAAAAATGACTTAGGTGAAGCTAGAGCCTAACGTGGTTGTCATGCTGGTATAAGGTCCTAAAATGGTCTATAATGTGTTATTGAGGCAGTGTCTAAGAGTTTAGGTGCATTGGAAGTCAAACGTCAAGGGACGACTAAGACGTTCGACGTCTAAGTCACCTATGTGCCTCATATGTAGTTATATGTGTTTATGTATGATTCATGAGGTTATAAGGTCCTTAAATGAGTTATTACGGTGTATGAGGTCAAACGTCTAAGAACGTCCAAGACTTTCGAAAGATGTGCTTTGAAATGACCTTTTGTGTCTAAGCATGTTTCATCGAGTTTTACGTGTTCGTTTTGGATGAATTTCATGTGAGAGGTCCTAAACTCGTATAAGAGAATGTTTTTGGAACGTCCGGGTAAATATCTCCCAAGGACCAACCAAGGGTCCTTGAGGAAGGACCCATGTTGGTTGCAAAGACTGTCCAAGACAGCCCACTTACGGATGGCAATCAATGACCAGTGGGTCAGTCGACGCCCCGTCGGTGAGGGATAGTGGATGGACACTTAGGCGTGGGGAAGGAAAGTCCAAAGACCAGCCTCAGTCCCAAACAACGGACCAGCAGGACGGTCCGTTGGTCAAGGGACGGGCCGTCGATAGTCCTTCCGTCAGTGAGGCTGTTCCTGCGAAGCTTCACTGTAAGTTGAGGGGTGAAGTTGTAAGTTCACCTCACGTCCAAATAAGAAGTTTGGCAGATCCTTAAGGGTCTTTTGGGTATTTTAGACTTGTATATTAGTCTTTAACACTTAGAAGAATTCATTCTTCCAAATCAAAACCCAAATTCTCTTAGAAATTCCTTAGAACTCCATTGAAGTCAAAACTCAAGGAAGAGCTTGGATTGGATATTTGAGTGGTGATTCTTAATCAAATTGGAGGATTAACATCATTTAAGTATGTTTTTTATCCTTGAAACTCTATTCATCAAGGAGCCCAAATTCAAAAAAGTTTTGTAAAGTTTTTCAAAAATGAATTATCCTATTTCATGATCTATCCATGGGTTCTTGCATTAAAGGTTTTTAATAAGTGAATATTTATTGAATTGTTGTTATTTAGATGATTTTAACTCAATTAACCTATGAACACATGTAATTGATGAACCCTAGTTTTTTACTACTTTATGGGTTAAGTGATATTGTCTTAACGCTTATGAATTATGGTGTAGTTTTCTATGGGCATGATGTAAAAATTGTATACAATTGATATCTAATTGGTCTTATATTGATAAATCTATATTGAATTGACTCAGATTCATGGAGTATTATGATTTATGCATTGAATTGATGTTCATGGCCATGGGTAAGGACCTTATGGTATTGAATTGGATGATTAGACATGAATTGAAGTGGAGAGAATGGATTGGTGGTACGCTGCCCTAATTATATTTATTTTATGTAATTTAGATTTTGAATTATGTTGTGATTGGTATGTCCCACTTATGGTGGCGGTGTTATGTGAATGATGTGGCCTTGTCGGCGTTATTTTAAGTATTATGATGATCATGGTCTTGTAGGCACTACTTGAAGGATTATGATGATTTGTGTAGTTGATTATGTGAAGTATGATCATATATACCTATATGTGAATTAATGTGAAAGTATGTGTTTCTTCTATTGATGCTATTTAGGTGATTATGTTAGACTATGATTATGTGTCCATATGTGTAGTCTTAGAGTTGATGCATGATTGTTCCTAATTGACTATATGAATCTATGACGGTTATATTGATGATGAAATAGTAGTGTATAGGATGACTTAAATATGATAATGATTGTTCCTATGTGCTTCTAGAATGACATGTAATATGTGCTAAAGTGAAGTATGTTGTGTCTTATTTTGGTAGAATTGTGTCCCTTACTTGATGCATGTATGAATATTAATATGTGATTTATTGACTTAGGATGCTAAAGCCTCTTAGTCTTGTATGAATGAATGATACGTGAGACCTTGTATGATGATAGAGGGTCCTTTATGTGAAACCTTGAACCTAGTGGTAAGGTTATGAAACTTGAAGTCGAAAGCCGTAATAGTATCCTTCATGTAATGAATGATGGACTTAAGGTTGGTTGGCTGGAACGACATCATATCAATCATTAGGAAAGTCATTATGAGCTTCTTGTCGCCATGGTAAGGCAGCCCTAGGGGACCTCTTTGGTACGGTAAATGTAATTGAGTTATGAACTTGATATGGAACCCCTTTGTATGAACTAAATGTGAAATAATCTATGAGAACAAAGGCTAGCACCGAGTGAGTATGGTAAGGGAAGTAGTTCTAGTTAAAGGATGAGTCTAGAATACAAAGTAAGCCCTTCATATTCCTTAACCATGTTCCTACATGGGATGTGTCCAAGTTATACCATTGGCAAGTAGAACAACCTAATCGGAGTAGGATAGAACTCCGTAGTCCATGTTTTGCTACCATGGTCTATGTCGGTTATTGCCTATTCTCATCATGTGGGATACCTATTAGCATTAGAGAAGTTCTATGAAGTTTAGGCGGTTGTATGGTACACTCGCTAGATATTGCGCAATAGGCTTTTAAGATGTTAGTCATAGTCCCTAGGTCTTCTCCAAGACCATTACTTGAATGTCCTCTATGTGATAAATTTCTCTTAATGAACTAATGAAATAATGGCTTATGTTAGAAAGTATGTAAATGAATGAGTACCTAATTTAGAGTGACTTAAGGATATCTTAGTTAAAGTGTGAAGGGGGCATAAGGGATGATCTCTTCATGTCTTATCTAGGGATGTCTTGAGAATGACTCTAGTTAGGGAAGTTGGTTGATTCTTTAGGCATGATCTAAACTTAGGAAGTCTTAAGGATTATTTAGGTAACCTTGAAGCGAGTGTATGGGCGTTCTCTTCTAGGAATACTGATAACATGGGCAGCATGGATGACACTAACATGACTGACATGTACCCTCAAGACCATTCACACGGAGTCAAGCAAGGGATCTGCAAGGCCTACAAGAAATGTTCATGAAAAGGGAAGCACTAAAGGAGATTGAAGGTCACCAAAGAAGGACATACAATGTGTTTACATTACATCAAATTAAGAAGGAAGAAGGAAAGAGGCCATGTGTGCAAATGTCCATTTCATGAATTCAAGAATTCACAAAAGAAGGCAACCAAACAAGGCCCTTACCTCATTAAGGGCAAAATTGTTAAAGAAGTGTCTTCTTTATTTCTTAGTATAAATATTAGTCTTTTATCATTTTGTAAGACTTAGACTATGTTGAATATTGACTCTCAAATTGTAGTATCTTCTTAGTGAGTAATTAGTGTGTAAATTAGGGTGAATCTTGGTATTGCTAGTTAACTTCTTGAGTTTGATTAATCTAAGTGTTACCCCTTTGTGATTCTTGGTTTCATTTGAATTATTCTTCCTTGGGTTAAATTTAGGTTATTGAAGTTTATTGGGAGGTGAGGGCTTTATTCCCTTGTTGCCCATAATTTAAATAACTTGAGTTAATCCACATATCTTTTATTTCTTTGTGTCTTTCCTTGTTTGATCATTATCATTTGGTATCAAGAGCCTAGGTTTAGATTTGTTCTTACAAATCTAGTCTTGGGTTGAAAAAAAAATCTGAATTTTGTTTGTTTTGTTTTGTTGTTTTTGACACTAGATCCTTGTTCCCTAGTGTATTTTGAGTCTAGGTTTCAAATTTTGTTCAATTTGGAGTTCTAGAATTGAAGTTGCCATTGAAGGGTTTCAAGCTTTTCAAACTTTTCAAATTTTGAAAGTGGATCCTTCTTTGGTGACCTTTAATCTCCTCTAATGCTTCCCTTTTCATGAACATTGCTTGTAGGCCTTGGAGATCCTTTGCTTGTCTCCGTGTGAATGGTCTTGAGGGGTACATGTCACTCATGTTAGTGTCATTCATGCTGCCCATGTTATCAAGTACTTAAGTAAGTCTTTTGATAGCCTTGGTAAGGAGAATGTCATATAATGTATGTTATGTGTTTGATGTATTGTAAGTGTGTATGTGTCTCATTATAAGTAGTCTTGAGGATTGTTTAGTCATGCTTAGAGAGGGTGTATGAGCGGTCTCTCTTAGTGTTGCTTAAGTGAGTCTTAGGATAGCTTTTAGTGAGATGATTATATTCTATGAAGTGCTTAAGGAAGAAAGTAAGCAACTTCACTGTAACAGTGAAGGAATTCTCTGTACAGTGAGTTCAAGTCACTGTAATGTTACTCTTAAAATACTCTAAATTGATTAAGAGATATCTTATGTGTTTCTAAGTTGATAAATATTGTTCTTATGATTATTTATGATATTTAAATGAAAAGATGCATATTTCCAATAAATGTCTGTTTTCATGATTTTTATGCATTATGCCATACTTAGTACATGTGGTTGTACTAACTCCATGCTTTTATCTATCTCTATAGTGGTTGGTAGGTGAGAAGCATTAAGAAGCAAGACTTGGATCGTAGCATCATTCAAGTGAAGTTGAAGTATGTCCTCATTTGACTCGAGGGCATAGATGTCTTTGATTGTTCTTATTGAAGTATTGTAAGACTTAGTAATACTATATTTCCTATTGTGTATGGGCCGTGTCCCAAGTACTCTTGTGTCTAAGATTGGTGAGATTGAGACTTAGTATTTCCTATGACTTTTATATGATAGAGTTTTTAAAGACTATGAAATGTTTTGTGAAAAGTTGTTATTCCGCAATACTTTTCACTATGTATATGCGATGAATGATACGGGAGGGCTTGTATAAGACCTCCGAGAGGTCGAGTATGATGGTATCACTCCGAGAGTGCCATATCTTCTAGGGTGTGGTCTCGGGTCGTGACAGAGGTGGCTTCCGTAAAGGTTTTATGGAAGAATCACCTAGTTGAGGGTGCAACATGGGAGGCCGAGGCCAACATAAAATCCTGTTACCCTCATCTATTTGATAACTAAGGTTAGTTACTTCTATTTATAATGAAAATAATGACTAAAATTTGAAGTTTCTTGATTTTTGTTAAAGTCTTGCAAAATGTGTATTTTTGAATGTTATTACAGTAACTTACAGTGAAGTATACTAATAAATTGCAATTTTGCTTGTTTGAGTTATGTTGTACATTTTGATATGGTGAGTCTTTATGAAATGATATGTGGCATGTTGGTAAGTTTAACTTGGAAAAAATTGACTCATAAATGCTATGTTGAGCTCTTGTTGTTGTGAGAAGGATATTCCTCATAATATAATGTTGAGCCTTATGTGTGGTAATTGAAGTTTTTGAATTGCCTTCTGTAAGTGATATATGGTTGATGTTTTTATGTATTGTTGTTGGTTGGGCTGCTGGTCTTGAGTGTAGTCCTTCCTTCAAAAGATTTTTAGTGTCATTCGGAGAATGTTCCTTAGGGGGGATAATGTAACACTTCAAAAATCTAAGATGTGTTCTAGAGCCTAACATAAGTGTCATAAGGTTTAGATACTGTTTTAAGTTCCATTTTTATGAATATAAGTCATTTAGGAAGTCTAGAAACCAAAACGTCCAAGAACGTCCATGGCATTCGGAAACTAGTTCAAAGAGGTACTAGCGTGCCTTAGCCTATTTGACTAGCTTTTAGGAGTCGCAAATTCATGAAAATTGGTGGAAGGGTGTGTAACAAGTGTTTAAGTAGATTCATGGTCAAAACGTACGGGCACGATGTCACGACCCAACCAGATGGGCCGTGACTAGTGCCCATTTTGGACACTCACATACAAACCTGTTAAGTGTAACCAACTGAAACTAAGACAATATGGAATTTAATCAAATCAAACCAAGCCCAACGCCCCATATATATAAAGTGGATCTGCCTCATAAGGAGTCATAACCATTCAACCGTAATAACATACGCGAGATGAAAAGGCCGCCACTATCCAAAGCATAATAGCATACGCAAGCCGACAAGGCTGCCACTACACAATACACAATGATGTACGCAGCCGACAAGGCTGCCCCTCTACAAGCGGACATCCCAAACAAACCATGTCCAGACCATTATCAAAAACATATATATGCAACCCACATAATGTCTATAGACCTCTAAGAGTATAGTAGTGAAACTCGATGGGACAGGGCCCCGTCGTACCCATAGATAAGAAAAAGCTACATAGAAAGTTATGTACCAAAACGACTGGGCTCCGGAATAGTGGAGCTCTCCTAATAAGCAGAGTAGATATCCTAGGCGGGAGGATCACCGAACTGTGCGTCTACACCTGCGGGCATGAAACGCAGCCCCCCGAGGAAAGGGGGTCAGTATGGATAATGTACTGAGTATGTAAAGCATAAGGTAAAGATGACAGGATACCAACATGATAAGTCGAAACAAGATATCGCTACACGATCCGTGAGTCAATCGATGGAGGCGTCGATTGCCTCATCGATGAAAAGTTAGGCATTTTCCCCAAGACTGGTTTTGGACGAGTGTCTGACAAAAACGACGAACCAACAGGATGGAAGGGTCCTATGGCCGTCGTCTCACAGACAGATCGTCGATCGATGTCTCGTCTGGGAGGGGTCCAATTTGCTGCAAGTTTTGACTTAGTTCCAATTAATTAATTAAGGAGTTAGGTCATTAGTTAGGGGTTAAATGAAGCCTAATTAATTTAGTTAACCCTCCATATAAAGACCCCAACCCCATTAGACTAATCATAATCACAAAACAAAACTCTTTTCCTTCTCTCTTCTTTCTCTCTCTAGTGAAGAACTCCATTGAAGACCAAGCTAGGGGAGGGTTTAAGGGCTGAAAAGAGTCAAGTTTCACCATCAATCTCCATCAATTAGCAAGGTATGGGATCTAATTCACCTTTCAGACCTCTTTCCTCAAAGGGTTCCTTCAAAATAATTTCAAAAGTTGAGTTTTCAAGTGGGTGTCACATCCCAAAAGTACACCCTAGAAGTTAGGGTGCAATGTTGGATTGTGACCAGCGTATTCAACCTCTCAGAATTCCCATACAAGCCTATCGTATCGTTCATCGCATAATAACATACTAAAAATATGAAGAATTAAAAACTTTCTTTACATAAACAATATAAGCAGAAGACTTCATTTAAAACATTAAACCTTTACAACCCTTGAACCATCTAATCTTAGAGTATACAAGACTTGGGACTAATCACATACAAGACATAAACATTAAGAATTAAACATTAATACATGACCGAACGTGTGGATATTGTCCTCGAATCGATGATGACTCACCAATACTTCATCTTCAACTCTTAGAAACCTATCGGTCATCCATGGTACATCAAGACATCCAATTCCCTACACTTTAGTCAAAAAAGGAAATAAGGTATTAGCACATTAGATGTACTAAGTATGGAAGCCATGCAAAAACCATGAAAAAGGGATATTTAGTTAATAACATGTTTTTCATGAATTTCGGTTTAAACATCATAATATAATCATAAGAACAACATTATCGCATTAGAAATACATAAGAAAATCATTTAAGCAATTATCAAAATTTTTAGAACACATTACAATGACTACGTCACTGTTACAGTGAAGTCCCATTCACTGTACAGTGAAGTTCCCTAACTTCACATTTAACATCCTTTGGCATGTCGTCTTCTCACTAAAGCTATCATAAGATTCACTTAAGTCACACAAAGAGAGACCACCCATACACCCTCTCTAGATGTGCCTAAACTATCCTTAAGATTACTAATAATGAGACACACACACACCTACAATACATCAACATACAAAACATAAGATTCTCCTACCAAAGGTGATTCCAAGGTTCACTTGAGTGAGAATGGAGCGACCGCCCATACAATCTCTATCACACACACAAGGGATCCTATAGACTACCAAGGATAGAATCATTCTTACTTAATACTATACACCAAACATGACATTCTCCTTTCAAAGGTTATCTAAAGACCTACTCAAGTAACTCAAGAAGATAACGTCCATGATTGACCTCTTTAAAATTACCTAAATAGTCCTTAGGACTTACCTAAGTTAGGATCATGTCCACATAGTCAAACATATTCACTAACTAGAATCTTTATTAAGACTCATATAAGTAAGAGATGAAGTGACCATTCCCTTGCCCCCTTCACACCTTAACTAGACAACCCTTAATTACTCTAGAAAGGAACTTATACAATTAACATGCTTTCCTATCTTAAGTCATTACATTACTAAGTGCATTTAAGAGACATTAATCACATAATGACATTCACATAATGGTCTTAAAGAAGACCTAGGAACTCTCACTAACATCTTCAAAGCCTATTGTGCAATATCTAAGTAGCGTCCCATACCACCACCTAAACTTCATAGAACTTCTCTAATGCTAGTGGGTATCCCATATGATGAGAATAGGCAATAACCGACATAGAACATGGAAGCAAAGCATGGAATCCGGAGTTCTATCCTACTCCGCTGAGGTGTTCTACGTGCCAATGGTAGAACATGGACATCCCATGTAGGCACTTGGTTAAGGAATATGAAGGGCATACTTTGCATTCTAGTCTCATACTTAACTAGAACAACTTTCCCTCACCATATTCACTCGGTGCTATCCTTAGTTCTCATAGATCAATTCACATTAACGTTCATATAAAGGGGTCCCATATCAGGTTCATGACCCAATTACATTTAACCTACCAAAGCAAGGTCCACTAGGGCATATCTCACTATAGCGACAAGAAGCTCATCACAACTTTCCTAAGGTATGATATGATGCCGTTCCAGCCAATCAACCTTAAGTCCATCACTCATGACATGAAGGATACCATTACGGTTTACTACTTCACGATTTATAACCTTACCACTTGGTTCAAGGTTCCACATAAATGACCCTCTTATCATTAAAGGTCTCACCTATAATCATGTATTCAAGACTAAGACATCACATATTCATATAAGCATCAAGTAAGGGACACAAGTCTACCTAAACAAGACACAACACAATTCCATTTTATTCATATAGCCTATCTTTCTTTAGACTCTTAGGAATGACCATTAACCTTATTTAGTCAACCTATTCATTACCTTAACATCATCAACTTAACCATTTTAGACTCATCTAGTCAATTTAGGAACAACCATGAATCGACTCTAAGACTACTCATTTAACACATGTCAAAGCATAACAAGATTACCTAAATAGCATCAAGAGTCTAACACATACTTTCACATTACTGCACATATAGGTAGATATAATCATAATCCACATAATCATCTACACAAATAGACATATAACTTCTAGTAGTGCCGACAAGGCCACATCAATTCACATAACACTGCCACCATAAGTGTGCCATACCAATCTCATATAATCAAAAATCTAAATTACATTAACTATACACAATAATAAAAGATTTAGGGCAGCATACCACCCACTTGATCTCATCACTTCAATCCAAATCCAAACCATTCAATTCAATACCATAAGGCGCTTACCAATGGCCATGAACATCAATTCAAAGCATAAATCATAATAATCAATGAATCTAAGTCAACTCAATGTACAATTATCAATCTAAAACCAATTAGATATCAATTGAATACAATCCTTATATCATTAGAAAGCCTATAAGAAACTACAATAGAATCTATAAGCATGAAGTTCATATCAATTCAATAATCCTAATAGTCAAAAGGTCTAAGAGTATTCATTACTCAATTAATCGAATTGAAACAGACTATACCTCATTCATACATAATCTATACATCATTCAAAAGCCCACATCAATCTACACATGAATTCATCAATCTCAAAACATAGTCAATTCACCCATATTTTAGTGAAAATTAGAGAGTTGAGAAGATCATGGGTTCATGGAGAATTTCATTGGAAAACATCAATTTAACATTAAAAATATTATATCTTAACATTTGAAAACTTTTCATGCAAGAACCCATGATTTAGAGTAGAAATTGGACTTTTCATCTTTTTGAAATCACTTTGAAAACATCTTTGAAATTGGCTCTAAGGTGATAGCAAACCTTAGATGAAGAACTACCATACCTTATTTGAAGAACCCAATGCCAATTGATAAAGAAACTCCATTGAAGACCCATCTTCAAGCTTCATCTTCACCTTGAACTCAAATGGAAGTTTTTGGAGAAATTTTATAAGGGAAGGGGTTTTGATTTAGATGCTAGGGTTATAATGAGAGTTTAATGAATTATATACTCTTCAAATACCCTTAAACACCTAAAACAACCGTCCCCACCTTTTATAAGACTTGGGGTGAATTTCCCAAAACCCCCAAGTCTTAACAGAAAAACTGCCAAATTTCCAGCACCATCGACGTGACCATCGACGGACCGTTGGTCAGGCCACTTTCAATTTGGAGTTGTAGAAGTGAAGTTACCATTGAAGGGTTTCAAACTTTTCAAACTTTTCAAATTTTGAAAGTGGGTCCTTCTTTGGTGACCTTTAATCTCCTCTAATGCTTCCCTTTCCATGAACATTGCTTGTAGGCCTTGGAGATCCTTTGCTTGACTCCGTACGAATGGTCTTGAGGGGTACATGTCACTCATGTTAGTGTCATCCATGCTGCCCATGTTATCAAGTACTTAAGTAAGTCTTTTGATAGCCTTGGTAAGGAGAATGTCATATAATGTATGTTATGTGTTTGATGTATTGTAAGTGTGTATGTGTCTCATTATAAGTAGTCTTGAGGATTGTTTAGTCATGCTTAGAGAGGGTGTATGAGCGATCTCTCTTAGTGCTGCTTAAGTGAGTCTTAGGATAGCTTTTAGTGAGATGATTATATTCTATGAAGTGCTTAAGGAAGAAAGTAAGCAACTTCACTGTAACAGTGAAGGAATTCTCTGTACAGTGAGTTCAAGTCACTGTAATGTTACTCTTAAAATACTCTAAATTGATTAAGTGATATCTTATGTGTTTCTAAGTTGATAAATATTGTTCTTATGATTATATTATGATATTTAAATGAAAAGATGCATATTTCCAATAAATGTCTGTTTTCATGATTTTTATGCATTATGCCATACTTAGTACATGTGGTTGTACTAACTCCATGCTTTTATCTATTTCTATAGTGGTTGGTAGGTGAGAAGCATTAAGAAGCAAGACTTGGATCGTAGCATCATTCAAGTGAAGTTGAAGTATGTCCTCATTTGACTCGAGGGCATAGATGTCTTTTATTGTTCTTATTGAAGTATTGTAAGACTTAGTAGTACTATATTTCCTATTGTGTATGGGCCGTGTCCCAAGTACTCTTGTGTCTAAGATTGGTGAGATTGAGACTTAGTATTTCCTATGACTTTTATATGATAGAGTTTTTAAAGACTATGAAATGTTTTGTGAAAAGTTGTTATTCCGCAATACTTTTCACTATGTATATGCGATGAATGATACGGGAGGGCTTGTATAAGACCTCCGAGAGGTCGAGTATGATGGTATCACTCCGAGAGTGCCATATCTTCTAGGGTGTGGTCTCGGGTCGTGACAGAGGTGGCTTCCGTAAAGGTTTTATGGAAGAATCACCTAGTTGAGGGTGCAACATGGGAGGCCGAGGCCAACATAAAATCCTGTTACCCTCATCTATTTGATAACTAAGGTTAGTTACTTCTATTTATAATGAAAATAATGACTAAAATTTGAAGTTTCTTGATTTTTGTTAAAGTCTTGCAAAATGTGTATTTTTGAATGTTATTACAGTAACTTACAGTGAAGTATAGTAATAAATTGCAATTTTGCTTGTTTGAGTTATGTTGTACATTTTGATATGGTTAGTCTTTATGAAATGATATGTGGCATGTTGGTAAGTTTAACTTGGAAAAAATTGACTCATAAATGCTATGTTGAGCTCTTGTTGTTGTGAGAAGGATATTCCTCATAATATAATGTTGAGCCTTATGTGTGGTAATTGAAGTTTTTGAATTGCCTTCTGTAAGTGATATATGGTTGATGTTTTTATGTATTGTTGTTGGTTGGGCTGCTGGTCTTGAGTGTAGTCCTTCCTTCAAAAGATTTTTAGTGTCATTCGGAGACGAATGTTCCTTAGGGGGGATAATGTAACACTTCAAAAATCTAAGATGTGTTCTAGAGCCTAACATAAGTGTCATAAGGTTTAGATACTATTTTAAGTTCCATTTTTATGAATATAAGTCATTTAGGAAGTCTAGAAACCAAAACGTCCAAGAACGTCCATGGCATTCGGAAACTAGTTCAAAGAGGTACTAGCGTGCCTTAGCCTATTTGACTAGCTTTTAGGAGTCGCAAATTCATGAAAATTGGTGGAAGGGTGTGTAACAAGTGTTTAAGTAGATTCATGGTCAAAACGTACGGGCACGATGTCACGACCCAACCAGATGGGCCGTGACTAGTGCCCATTTTGGACACTCACATACAAACCTGTTAAGTGTAACCAACTGAAACTAAGACAATATGGAATTTAATCAAATCAAACCAAGCCCAATGCCCCATATATATAAAGTGGATCTGCCTCATAAGGAGTCATAACCATTCAACCGTAATAACATACGCGAGATGACAAGGCCGCCACTATCCAAAGCATAATAGCATACGCAAGCCGACAAGGCTGCCACTACACAATACACAATGATGTACGCAGCCGACAAGGCTGCCCCTCTACAAGCGGACATCCCAAACAAACCATGTCCAGACCATTATCAAAAACATATATATGCAACCCACATAATGTCTATAGACCTCTAAGAGTATAGTAGTGAAACTCGATGGGACAGGGCCCCGCCGTACCCATAGATAAGAAAAAGCTACATAGAAAGTTATGTACCAAAACGACTGGGCTCCGGAACAGTGGAGCTCTCCTAATCAGCAGAGTAGATATCCTAGGCGGGAGGATCACCGAACTGTGCGTCTACACCTGCGGGCATGAAACGCAGCCCCCCGAGGAAAGGGGGTCAGTATGGATAATGTACTGAGTATGTAAAGCATAAGGTAAAGATGACAGGATACCAACATGATAAGTCGAAACAAGATATCGCTACACATGTACCTTATAAGTTAAAATCATGCATATCTTTAACATATAAGGTGCCCAGCTTCCCTAGTAAGGGACTCGGCAAAAATAATCATCATATATATACATCATACGTACCCGGCCCTCTAGTGAGGGACTCGGTGAAATAGTCATCACATCATCTCATCCTCTTCACCAATCATATATATAATATACATACCCGGCCCTCTAGTGAGGGACTCGGTGACATATGCAAGAAACTCCGCACGAACATTAGCCAGCACGGGACTCGGTGAAATGATAAATGACTCTATGCACGAGCAGAACATTATGAGCAACCATATGCAATTAAAATCATTTCTTATAACTCAATAGAACAATCAACGTGAACCAGCAAGGAGTATTACCAAAGATTAACATTTTATCAAGATTATGAACCTTTAACACGATATGAAAACGTAAAATCTCAATGACTCTAAGAAGCACTACCATAGATTTGAGAAATCACCATAGCCTTAGCCGATATATAGAGGAATAGTTTGTGGAAGCAAGAATATACGTCACCTAGACGCTCTAGAAGTAAGTATCAAACCTGTCCGTCCTTTGCTCATTTCTAAAAGTCATGCCAAACAAAGAAAGAAAGGATAGCGTTACATACCGTATAGTCGAGCCGCACGTCCAATATTTACTGCCCAAGCTATTAATCTATAACAAGCAACAATCGTGCCGCAATTAGATAGACGTCGCGCTTTACTACTTATTGTAAGCTAGCTAATAATCTAACGAAAATCCGGTAGCACTTCCCCTATTTTCCTTACTTCGTCCCAATCCGACAATAACCCAAATTATGCACAGCAATACCAAGAACACATATAACCCAACGAATCATATTAAACAGGCCCCCCCAAAACAGTTCCGTCTCGGCAACCATAGTAACGCAACAACGACACACCAAGCGATAACTCGTTTTATAATTCGCAACACATCTACCTTATCGTATTCATCCCTTGGAGTATATACCCATAATCACATTAACATATACATAACGCCAAAAAAGAATTTCCCACATTTTGCTTTAATCAAAACAGCCCAAACACTAACACGACACCACTAATAATACGATTATGGTTTCCGTTCATACTTAGCACATTCAATAACTAAAACAAATTTCCTAAGCTACTGGTCACGCCCCCTTCTTAACATTAATGGCTAATTAACAATGGAATTCTAAGGAATTATCACACCAAGCAAAGAGATTACTAACCAAATTCTTTTTTAGCTGCTGGCCGAGAGTTGCATGGTTGGTTTTCTCCCTTTCCATGGCTGCCTAAGCTAAGTGGTGAAGAAGATGATATGTTTTCAATGCATTTCACCACCTCATTCATTATATGAAGTGGAGGCAGCCCCACTCAACACGTGCCCCACTAAGGGCCAGCTCCCAATCTGATTTCTTTTAATTTGCCTTTAGTGGTGGGGCCCACTTGATTAGTTTAATCCTAATCAGCCACTAATTAATCCCTCACTTATGTTAATGACACTTACATTAGCCAAATCATATCTAATATCACATTTGAAATTAACATCCTTGCCTAATATTTCTTTAATCACTTGGAACTTAAAATAAAATCTCATTCCCCGGACTTACATCGACTAGCTCATGAAATGCACTACGTATAAAAATACGAGGCATAACATCCTTCACCCCTTAGGAACATTCGTCCTCGAAAGTTAAGTTAACGTCTTACAAAAAAATTCCAGCGATGTCTCTCTAACAATTATACCTATCAACCTGCATTCCGTAACTTACAGATGCCTCACAGAGTCACAACTTACTACATAATCTCGTTTATCAATCAATATAGTCAAGCTAGGAATTGAATTACCTGCAGGTACGGGGAACAAGTAAGGATACTTAATCTTCATTTCGTCTTCCGCTTCCCAAGTCATCTCCTCCCTATTATTATTTCGCCACAAGACTTTGACGGAAGCCACATCCTTAGTACGTAACCTTCTAACCTGGCGATCAAGTATAGCTACGGGTTTCTCCTCATATGACAACTCCTCTGTTACCTGAACATCATCTACAGGGAATACTCTAGAAGGATCACCAATACATTTACGTAGCATCGATACATGGAAGACTGGATGTACCGCCTCCAAATCAGATGGTAGATCCAACTCATAGGCAACCTTGCCTATCCTACGAACAATCTGATAAGGCCCAATGTATCTCGAACTGAGCTTCCCCTTCCTGCCGAATCTCATCACACCCTTCATGGGTGATACCTTCAGGAATACCCAGTCACCAATCTGAAACTCCAAATCTCGACGCCGATTATCTGCATATGACTTCTGTCGACTCTGGGATACTAATAATCTTTCCTGAATAAGCTTCACCTTGTCAACAGCTTGCTGAATCATATTCGGGCCTATTAACTTAGTCTCGCCAACATCGAACCAACCAATAGGTGACCTGCACTTCCTCTCATATAAGGCCTCGTACGGTGCCATCTGGATACTAGAATGGTAGCTATTATTATAGGCAAACTCAATGAGCGGCAAGTGGTCATCCCAGCTACCTTTGAAGTCAATAATACAGGCCCGCAACATATCTTCTAATGTCTGAATAGTACGCTCAGCCTGCCCATCAGTCTGAGGGTGAAATGCTGTGCTAAGGTTCACTTGTGTCCCCAATCCCTTTTGAAACGATCTCCAAAAGTTGGCTGTAAATTGAGCTCCTCTGTCTGATAGAATGGACGTGGGAACCCCATGAAGTCTCACTATCTCCCTGACATATAACCTCGCATAATCTTCAGCCGAATAAGTAGTCCTGACTGGAAGAAAATGGGCCAATTTCGTCAGCCTATCTACAATAACCCATATAGAGTCATACTTCCGTTGAGTGCGAGGTAAGCATGTAATGAAGTCCATATTAATCATCTCCCATTTCCAAGTCGGGATCTCTATCTCCTGTAATATTCCACCAGGCTTTTGATGTTCGATCTTGACTTGTTGACAATTCGGGCACTAAGCAACAAACTCCGCTATGTCCTTTTTCATGCCATCCCACCAGTATAAGCATCTGAGGTCATGATACATTTTCGTTGACCCTGGGTGAATAGAATAACGGGTAGAGTGTGCCTCTCCCATAACCTGCCGTCGTAGCCCCGCAATATCAGGTTCACACAATTTGCCTTCATATCATAACACTCCGTCAGGTGTAACCTTAAATGGGGTCTTTTCCTTTTGAAGAGCTGCATCTCTATACTGTGCCAGAATAGGGTCCTCGTACTGGTGTCTCTTTACCTCATCTATGATTGACGACTCAGCAACCTCTCGAATAGAAACTCCACTATCTTCTGAATTAGCCAGACAGACTCCAAGGCTGGATAGCCACTGAATCTCCCGAACCATCTCCCTCCTTTCTAGTTGTACATCTGTCAAGCTACCCATGGACTTACGGCTAAGAGCATCTGCTACAACATTTGCTTTCCCTGGATGATATAAAATATCAACATCATAATCCTTTAGCAAACTCTAACCACCGCCTCTGTCGTAAGTTCAACTCCTTATGTTTAAAGATATATTGGAGACTCTTATGATCTGTATAGATGTCCACATGGACACCATATAAATAATGCCTCCATATCTTCATGGCATGAACCACGACTGCTAACTCCAGATCGTGAGTAGGATAATTCTTTTAATGCTTCCTAAGCTGTCGGGAGGCATAGGCTATAACTTTGCCATGCTGCATCAATACACATCCTAGCCCAACACCCGAAGCGTCACAATAAATAACATAGCCATCTGGTCCCTCCGGAAGAGTTAGGACTGGAGCTGTAGTCAATTTGTCTTTAATAGCTGGAAGCTTCGCTCACAAGCATCAGTCCACTAGAACTTTGCTGCCTTTTGAGTTAGCCTTGTCAAAGGCGCTGAAATTGAGGCAAACTTTTCTACGAATCTCCTGTAATATCCTGCTAACCCCAGAAAGTTGCGTACCTCAGTAGGTGTCGTAGGTCTGGGCCAAGTCTTTACCGCCTCAATCTTCTGCGTGTCTACCTGAATACCATCAGCTCCAATAATATGCCCCAAGAATGCCACTAAAGTCAACCATAACTCGCACTTGGAGAACTTAGCATACAACTTCTGGTGCTGAAGCACCCTATGTACCGTCCTTAAATAGTCTGCATGCTCCTTTTCTGAATGTGAATAGACCAGAATATCGTCTATAAATACAATAACAAACATATCAAGGAATGGTTTGAACACTCGATTCATTAAATCCATAAACACCACTGGAGCATTAGTCAGCCCAAAAGATAGCACTTTAAACTCATAATGCCCGTATCGGGTCCGGAATGCCGTCTTTGGAATATCTGCCTCCCTTACCCGCACCTGATGATAACCTGACCGCAAGTCTATCTTTGAAAAACACTTAGCACCCTGCAACTGGTCAAATAGATCGTCAATCCTTGGGAGGGGATACCTGTTCTTTACTGTTACTTTGTTCAGCTGCCTATAATCAATACACATCCGCAGCGACCCATCCTTCTTCCTCACAAACAGTACCGGTGCTCCCCAAGGTGACATACTAGGCCTGATGAAGCCCTTTTCTAGCAAATCTCTCAAATGCTCTTTCAACTCTTTCAACTCAGCAGGTGCCATTCTATAAGGAGGTATAGATATAGGCTGGGTATCTGGCAGTACATCTGTAGTAAACTCTATCTCTCGTTCTGGAGGAAGGCCTGGAAGTTCCTCTGGGAATACATCGGGAAATTCATTAACTACCGGGACTGATTGAAGAGTCGGTGCCTCTGCCTTTATGTCATGCACCCGAACCAGATGATAAATATAGCCTTTTCTAACCATCTTCCTGGCCTTAAGGTATGAAATAAACTTACCTTTCGGCGATACTGTACTCCCCTTCCACTCTATAATCGGTTCCCCTGGAAATTGAAATCGAACTATCTTTCCTCTACAATCAACATTAGCATAACAAGCAGCAAACCAATCCATGCCCATGATAATATCAAACTCAATCATATTTAACTCTATTAGATCTGCTACAGTACGACGACTATATATAACCACTGAACAATTCTTATATACTCGCGTAGCTATGACAAAATCTCCTACAGGTGTAGCTACCTCAAATGGTTCTATCAACTCAGACTCTATTCCGATCCTACTAGCAACGAAGGGGGATATAAATAATAAGGTGGAACCTGGGTCTATCAATGCTTACACACTTCGGGAGAATAGTGATAATATACCTGTGATCACATTAGGTGACGCCTCTTGATCCTGCCTACTAGTCAAAGCATATATGCGGTTCGAGGGACCGTTAGAACTAGAAGCTCCACCACGACCTCTACCACTGCCTGCTGGCGCCTGAATATCCTGCCCCGTAGGGCGCATAGCCACAGAAGAAGATGAACCAGCAACGGACCCAATAGGCTGTGCCATACCACCTGCACTACCTCTATGGTGACACTCCCTCATAGTATGACCCTGACGGCCGCAAGAAAAACACGCACCTATAGCCCAACGACATTCCCCAGGATGGGACCTACCACAGCGAGAACACCGAGGCAAAGGTGGCCTCGACTGGCTCAAACCCCTGGCCATCTGTGACCCTGACGCCCTAGAGCTCTGACCAGCTTTGGAATATACCGTACGATCGAACCCCCTACCCATGAAACGTGGGGGTGCACTCTGTGCTGGCTGGGAAGAAAATCTAACATGCTGCTGAGACTGCCCGCCTCAAAACTCGTCATGATAACCTACTGATCTAGCCCTCTTATGCTGGCCTCTATTATAATCTCTATCTGGCTGACATCCCCGGTGCCGATCCTCTACCCCCTGTGCATATACCTGCACCCGAGCAATGTCCATACCTGGCTGAAGAGTCACTGCCATACAACCGTCAATCAGATAACGATCCAATCCCATCACATAACGATGTACCCTGTCTGCCATATCAGCCACAATACTAGGCGCATGCCTAGCCAATGAATCAAACTCGAGGCTATACTCTCGAACGCTCCTGCCATTCTGCCTCAATCGCAAGAATCTATCGACTCTAGCTCGCTTCATCTCTGGAGGCAGGAAGTGGCCCTGGAAAACCTCAACAAATTCATCCCAAACTGCTGGAGGAGCACCCTCACCCCTAGATAACTCCCAAGACTCATACCAATTAATAGCTACATCCAGCAAATGATACGTAGCCAACTCAACAAACTCGGTCTCCGAAGCCTTGATTATCCTCAATGTACGCTGCATCTGACGAATAAACTCTTGTGGATCATCCTGGGGCCTTGACCCAAAGAACTTTGGAGGATTACAACTTAAGAAGTCACGAGCCCTTAAGCTATCAGATTTGTCCGCATGATCAACTCCTAGTCCATGCCTGCGAGCCTGACCTGCCACTAATCTAGTCAGCAACTATAACCCCATTGCTCATGGCCCTATCCTCCGCCCCTGGCTGAGGAGCTGGAGGTTCAGGTGTTGAGGCCTCGGGGGCTGGTGGTGGTGTCCCCCGAACTGGAGCTTTTGCTGCTCTAAGCTCCTCTGGCGGTGGCGGTGTAGCAGAGCTCTCCGACTGGAGCACAATACCAGGCATAGACTGGGCACGGTCCCTAGTAACTCTCCGGGTCTGACTAGTACCTTCTGCTACTGATTTGCCCTTCCGGGCTGCTGTCGCTTTCTTTGGAGGCATAGCTGAAAACACAGGGATTCATTAGAGAGGGATTATCCTGTTAATATAGCTCTATCGCACGATCTAGAATAAGAAGAAAGGATAACATCCTAAATGTCCTGTAGCTTCCTGTTTATAGATGTGGTGCACAACACACCGATAAACAAGACTCTACTAGACACGGTCTGTAGAAACTTCCGAGGAAGAACCGCTCTGATACCACTTTTGTCACGACCCAACCCGATGGGCCGTGACTAGTGCCCATTTTGGGCACTCACATACAAACCTGTTAAGTGTAACCAACTGAAACTAAGACAATATGGAATTTAATCAAATCAAGCCAACCCCAACGCCATATATATATAAAGTGGATCTGCCTCATAAGGAGTCATAACCATTCAACCGTAACAACATACGCGAGCCAACAAGGCCGCCACTATCCAAAGCATAATAGCATACGCAAGCCGACAAGGCTGCCACTACACAATACACAATGATGTACGCAGCCGACAAGGCTGCCCCTGTACAAGAAGACATCCCAAACAAACCATGTCCAGACCATTATCCAAAACATATATATGCAACCCACATAATGTCTACAGACCTCTAAGAGTATAGTAGTGAAACTCGACGGGACAGGGCCCCGCCGTACCCATAGATAAGCAAAAGAATACATAGAAAGTTATGTACCAAAACGACTGGGCTCTGGAATAGTGGAGCTCTCCCAATCAGCAGAGTAGATATCCTAGGCGGGAGGATCACCGAACTGTGCGTCTACAAATGCGGGCATGAAATGCAGCCCTCCGAGGAAAGGGGGTCAGTACGGACAATGTACTGAGTGTCACAACCCAAAAGCATACCCTAGAATATAGGGTACAATCTTGGATTGTAACCGGCGTCGTCGACCTCTCGGAGGTCTAAGACAAGCCTCTCATATCATTCATTGCATTGGCATAGTAAATTTAGCGGAAAATTTAAAACTTTTCATAGCACATCATATTCAAGAAACATCACATCGTATATATATAAAGCATAAGTCATAATACATATTTAAACTCTAAGTCTCTTTGCCATCTTAGACTCAATAACTTTAGAATACATTAGGGACACAGCCCATATGATACCTTACATAACTATACAATATTTAAAGACTTCATATTAAAGACATAAGTAGGACATCCTTGAACTTAAGGATTCCTTTCCTTGAGCTTGAGAAAAACACCTATCAAGCTCCTCAATCAAAGATCTCCTTTAAGCCTTCCATAACCTACACTTTGTGTAAAAAGTAAAGAAGAATGGGATTAGCACAAGAATGTACTAAGTATGGCAACCATGCAAAAACATGCATTTAAAAGGGACATTTCCTTGAAATCATACTTCATGCCATTTTGAGTAAATCATCATAAAACCTTTGTTAACATCATTTATATCATCCACATACGTCATAGAAACACAATCAAAGGCCAATCATCATATGAAAGCACATATAGAATATAAGTGCACATAAAGATCACTTTATAGTGAACTCACCCTTCTTAGCACCTAACTCTTTCTTTTAATTCATTAGCCTCCTAAGTAATCCTTTAGGGATACTTGGTGCAATGCATCACCTTAGGAACATAAGAGAATAACATACATAGCATCTACACAAGACAACACATGCCATCATAGAAGTATAGTACAATATAAACATAGTCAAACGAAGACTACAATATCATACATAAAGGACACATACATAATCATATGCATTAGAGAACCTTCCTAAGACTTCCTAAGGAGTCACTTGTGCAATCTATCCTAAGTAACTTACCTTATGTCCTCCTAGTTAGGATCCTATTCAATTACTTCCATTGTCCATTTTACCTTTAGGGAAACCATAGCCTTAACCGACACTAAGACCATGGGTGCTAATCATGGAATTTGGTGTGTAGAGCCTTACACCAAAGGAAGGTGTTACTACCTAGCCAAGGTAGAACATTAACACATATGCTAGCATATTAAGTGAATTCACTTTGCTAGATCCTATGTGGCAAGCATAGTTTATGGAACTAAGAGATAGGTATTCCCTCTATATACCATTTGGTAATGGGGCCTCACCTCATGAGATAACATGAGTAAATATTCCTCAAGGAAAGTCAACACTTCATGTAAGTACATAGGTGAGTATTCCTCTAAGGGAAGTCAACACCATATGTAGGTCCATAGGTGATTTTTCCTCTAAGGGAAGTCAACACTCTATAAGGGACAAATGGTGAATATTCCTCTAAGGGAAGTCAACACCTCTCAATGTCAAGGTCACTCGGTGCTAAGCTAAGTTCCCTTTATTGAAAAGCCTTTATTACCTTTGTTTATAAAACATAGTCTTAGGATATTCATCATTCATATGCTTATAGCATATTCAAGCACCTATCTAGTTTTGGAGTATTCTTGGGCCCTCCTAGTTAGACCTCTTCTGCCTAACTAGATCATCCATGTGTGTGAGTGTATATATAGATGTGAGCAAACCTTTCACATAACACATCAAGTCACACATGTTCATATATCAATGCATAAATCTATAGGCATAACTATATGAGCAATCCTTTCATATAAACCTACTAAGACACTATACACATTCATACTTCATCATATCATATTCATAACATGTTCATAATCATCCTTCATATGCATAAGAACCAAACCTAGGAACTATCCTATCAAGATATACATGTGCAATGCATAGACAAGGTCCCATACCCTTGTCCATACTAGTACACCTATCAAGTCGTCCTAGTAAGGGAATACTAATTATACATTCATAAGCATCACCTTAATATGCATAGTAGTAGACACTAGTGAATATGAGAACTACCTTTCATTTAGACACAATGACTTATACTACTTGTAATATGCATGTAAGTGAGAGTGTACGTACATTTACCAACATGATCACATAATGGCCATCAATAACATCTTAAGTCAGCCACTCTATTAGACCACATTATACTTCAAGCACATAGCACACAACACATAATAGCATAGGAGGCATGACAATATATACCATGAAATCAAGACTCCTAACTTTAGCTATTTATACTTCCATATAAGGGATACATGGGTAGAGGCTATTAACCACTTTAACACATCAATAGCAGCACCTATACAACACCCTAACATGATTATACACATGCCCATACAATAGCCACATAACCTAATTCACAACTAGAATAGGAAAGTAGGCATAAGCTTCTCATAGTATCATTTTAAGCATATGTTCATAAGTTCATCAATTTGCCTTCATGGCCATGGTCAACACATATATAATGACAATAAAGTAAACACCGCCACCATAAGTGGACCATACCACACAATGCCATACAAGGCTTCATCAACATTTCTATAAAGAATAGAGAAGTAGAAGAGTAGAGGAATTAAGCATTCTTACCAATTTCTCACCCTTTGATCATCATTGATCAATACACCTTATTCATCAATAAAACACATAAATGGCAGTAGCTATATGTACTTTAAACATATAAGAAACCATGTACAAGTCGCTACAAGATTATGCCATAACATAATGAAACATATCAACATACTAGGAAAGTAGAATAACATAGGTCATTAGCTAACTTCCCTTACATTGATTTTAGATCATAGTTCATACATATGTAAGTCTAAGGCAGTAGCTAATTAGGTAAGAAATCAAGCCTAAGTCATGCATCATCTAATCACAATTCAAGATCCATCACATACTTAGCCTCTTGACTTCATAACCTAAAAGAATCTATACCAATTCATGAAAGCCCTTCTTAATTTGAACATTAAGGATTTATACTTACAAAATTCATCCATTACATCACCCTAAAAGAGTAGCTACAGCAGTTCATACATAACAAGAGCCTACACAACTGATCTCACAATCGTCTTCAAGACAACATATAGAAACATAGGTTATTCATGCTCAAAACTTCATATATTTATCATCATGGACTTATCATCATCAATTCAACAACATTTAGTGTCACTAACAATAACCACAAGCAATTCAACATAAAAGAATCACCAATTCATCAAGAACAAGCCATAATCACAAAACCCTTTCAAGAGCTAAACCATTTTTGGAAGGAACATGGGTTCTTCATGCAATTGAAGTGAAATCACATTCAAATCATCATATTAATACTAATTCATCATGATTTAATCTTTAGAAACGTTTTGAGAAAGAACCCATGGCTAGATTGGAAGATTGGAAACTTGTTCATAAGATTTCTTTGAAAAACATTGAGAAGAACTCTCCAAGTGAAAGGTTACTTAGAGATGAAGGATCGCCATACCTTAATCTTCATGAAGACCCACAAAACTTGATGAAGAACCCATGATAATCCCATCTACAAGCTGTTCTTGAGCTTTAAAAACCATGGGGGTTCAAGAGAGAATATTTTGGAGAGGAAGGGTTCAATTTGAGTGAGGGGATTTGAGAATGGGTAAATCACGTTTTTAGGGACTTATATACACCTAAAATTACTTAATTAAACCTATTATAGTCAGGTTAGGACGTGGGGTGAATTTACCATTCACCCCTTTAAGAGGCAGCACGCAGGCAGTTAACTAGCAGGCCACCCGCGACGAGGCCCATGACGGGGCGTCATGGCCATGACGGGCCGTGGCAGCCTCCGTCGCAGGGGACTTAGCCAATTTCTTGGCTTACAACCTGACCAAGGCAAGTCTCCTTCGACGGGACCTGCTTGACGGTCCGTTAGGGGCCCAACGGTCCGTCATTGGGTCCGTCAAGAGACACTGCCCAGGCAGTGTTTAGGCAGCCTTGAGGTCCTTCTTTTGGGGCCTCTTGTGGGGCCCTTTAGAAGTCGTACCCGGACGTTTCCAACGCGATTACAAACCTTAACATGTTATAGACCTACCACATAAGTTTCATCCAAAACAAACAGCTACAAGACGTCCAAACAGCCTTGACCCCAACATGACATAATTTGAACGTCTTAGGGGCTATCTTTCGAACGCCTTGGATTTCTTATTTGACTCAGTTCACGCAACTTAGGTATGCATACACACATGAGGCACACAAGCGACTATTCGTCAAACGTCTTGGACGTCCCTTGACGTTCGACTTCCAAATCACTTCAAACTTTGCACACTGACTCTATATGACATAATAAGGCATTTTAGGACCTTATAACGATAAGACGAACATGTTAGGCTCTAGACACCTTATCTCATTTTCGAGGTCTTACAATATCCCCCACTTGGGAACATTCGTCCTCGAATGACACTTAGGACTCTTTAATCACATCAATGACTTCAATGCATATAAGAGCAGGTCATCACCTTTAAAATATCATCAAATCAATTTTATCACTCCATGCACACAAGTAAGCAAAACTTCGATTCACTCACCCTTAATGCATTAATCAAAGAGGCTCTTATCATGTTCATAGGAGGAACATACTTCTCCTAATCATAACATGGTCATTGCACCTTAATTCATCAAGATATCATCTTGCAAGGACACATATAGGCAGATTTCAACAATACTCAAAACAAGTAGGCATTCATACTTCAATGCACATAGACTTGAGTTAATTGCATTTAACAAAAATCTTCATTAGTTAGACCTAGTACCATGAAGGTCATACTCAACCATACCATGCTTAGTGGTGTCGATGGAGGAATGTCTTGCTCCTCAACACATTACATGTATCATGAGTTCACACCTTAGCAAAGTACAAGGTCAATTTCCTTAAAAATGAGAAATTCCAACTTTCAAGCAAAGTCATGCATATATTTTTCTTCCTAGTGAAGTCTAAATGGCAAGTCACACCAAGTGCATCACAACAAAATAGGAAGTCATTCCACAAATCTCTTTTCTGAACATATTACTCACCCTTAAAGTAAGCCTCATTTTGGAAAAATAGCACAAACCATAGGCACACACGTATAAACTTAGCAAAACATGCTTTCACCTTTTAAGAATGAGCCTAAAATTTTTATATTACAAATCATCAAGTCACTAAATTTTCAAGAGAGTCAACATATTTCATGGTAAAAGAGACTCAACTTCTATTGCAAGGCTAAACAATTTACCCTACAAGTGACTATTTCCAAGTTCCTTGTCTTACCTCATGAAGTCAACTTCACAATTAGCACATTAAAATGCAAGTCAACAAGAGAAAACATGGATTTTATCAAAAATTTCTTTTCATGCCCTTTGGAAAATTTACCATGTCTCTAAGATGATGTCAATTAATTCATACCAATCATATAAAGATCATGCAATTCACACTTTATGCAAGACTATTTTCATGAACAAGCATACTAAGAATTCATATTTTCAAATTCGTGTAAGAATAGAAGGACAATGTAGACCATTTCTACCATCTCATTACTTAAACACCATTCCCCACTTAGGGTAAACCCAATTAAGAGCAAATTAATAAGTGCTCCAAACATGATACAATAAGTTGCCTAGTCTCTATAACGAGCATGCTTCCAAATACCCAAAAGTGCAACATTTAGACATCTAATGGAACAAGCATGGAATTATAAGATACAAAGCTCTACTAACTCATTCTTCATAAGCATGCATACTATATTTACAATTCAAGTCTCCATAAAAGACTCCAATTTATGCTAGCAACTCATCAAGTATCATTTATATGCAAAGGAAAACAATGCACATTTTTAATCGCATACACTCATAGGATAGCATACCTCCATAGGTAGTCATTAAACAATCCAAGTTCAAATCCAAATATTTGGATACTATCATACAAAATCATATAGGAATACACGATTTAAGAGAAATCACTTTAACCACTATAACTTCTAGCATGCTTTAACTATATCATGACATACATCATCGACATAACATGCTATTTCACATAGATTTCATATATTGCCATAATTGGCATCACATCATCCAATAAGAGACATTTCATATCTATCATCATACACATACATAATATTAACCTCCTAAGGTCTCCATCAAGGAAAACTAGTGCAAGACATAGGTAGAGTCCCATACCCCTACCTAAGTCTAGTTAACCCTTCAAGTCGCCTTAGTTAGTATATACATCATCAAATAAGGACAAATGTCACCTTCACACATACTCATTCAAACCATAAAACAAGGATAAGCATTTTAAACTCACCTTTTCTCCCTCAAGCATAGAGAACTCTCATCCAAGCAATCATATCTAAAAGACCACCGGACAAGAAAACATAAGAGAGAGATCTTATAGCATTAAGTTCTATGGCACGATATGAGACTGATGAAGAAGGGAAACTCTAGTGTCCTATAGCCTCTTGTACCATTGAATGTGTCGCGACTCACCACCAATGATACGAGACTCTACTAGACGTGGCAATATGAGACTTTTTAGAACCTAAAACCGCTTCATAAACCTCATGCTCTGATACCAAGTTTGTCACAACCCAAAAGCATACCCTAGAAGATAGGGTACAATCTTGTATTGTAACCGGCGTCGTCGACCTCTCGGAGGTCTAAGACAAGCCTCTCATATCATTCATTGAATTGGCATAGTAAATTTAGCGGAAAATTTAAAACTTTTCATAGCACATCATATGCTAGAAACATCACATCGTATATATATAAAACATAAGTCATAATACATATTTAAACTCTAAGTCTCTTTACCATCTTAGACTCAATAACTTTAGAATACATTAGGGACACGACCCATACGATACCTTACATAACTATACAATATTTAAAGACTTCATATTAAACACATAAGTAGGACATCCTTGAACTTAAGGATTCCTTTCCTTGAGCTTGAGAAAAACACCTATCAAGCTCCTCAATAAAAGATCTCCTTTAAGCCTGACATAACCTACACTTTGTGTAAAAAGTAAAGAAGAATGGGATTAGCACAAGAATGTACTAAGTATGGCAACCATGCAAAAACATGCATTTAAAAGGGACATTTCCTTGAAATCATACTTCATGCCATTTTGAGTAAATCATCATAAAACCTTTGTTAACATCATTTATATCATCCACATACATCATAGAAACACAATCAAAGGCCAATCGTCATATGAAAGCACATATAGAATATAAGTGCACATAAAGGTCACTTTATAGTGAACTCACCCTTCTTAACACCTAACTCTTTCTTTCAATTCATTAGCCTCCTAAGTAATCCTTTAGGGATACTTGGTGCAATGCATCACCTTAGGAACATAAGAGAATAACATACATAGCATCTACATAAGACAACACATGCCATCATAGAAGTATAGTACAATATAAACATAGTCAAACCAAGACTACAATATCATATATAAAGGACACATACATAATCATATGCATTAGAGAACCTTCCTAAGACTTCCTAAGGAGTCACTTGTACAATGTCTAGATGGGTTCATTACTTCCATCTATCCTAAGTAACTTACCTTAAGTCCTCCTAGTTAGGATCCTATTCAATTACTTCCATTGTCCATTTTACCTTTAGGGAAACCATAGCTTTAACCGACACTAAGACCATGGGTGCTAATCATGGAATTTGGTGTTGTAGAGCCTTACACCAAAGGAAGGTGTTACTACCTAGCTAAGGTAGAACATTAACACATATGCTAGCATATCAAGTGAATTCACTTTGCTAGATCCTATGTGGCAAGCATAGTTTATGGAACTAAGAGATAGGTATTCCCTCTATATACCATTTGGTAATGGGGCCTCACCTCATGAGATAACATGAGTGAATATTCCTCAAGGAAAGTCAACACTTCATGTAAGTACATAGGTGAGTATTCCTCTAAGGGAAGTCAACACCATATGTAGGTCCATAGGTGATTATTCCTCTAAGGGAAGTCAACACTCTATAAGGGACAAATGGTGAATATTCGTCTAAGGGAAGTCAACACCTCTCAATGTCAAGTTCACTCGGTGCTAAGCTAAGTTCCCTTTATTGAAAAGCCTTTATTACCTTTGTTTATAAAACATAGTCTTAGGATATTCATTATTAATATGCTTATAGCATATTCAAGCACCTATCTAGTTTTGGAGTATTCTTGGGCCCTCCTAGTTAGACCTCTTCTCCCTAACTAGATCATCCATGTGTGTGAGTGTATATATAGATGTGACCAAACCTTTCACATAACACATCAAGTCACACATGTTCATATATCAATGCATAAGTCTATAGGCATAAATATATGAGCAATCCTTTCATATAAACCTACTAAGACACTATACACATTCATACTTCATCATATCATATTCATAACATGTTCATATAATCATCCTTCATATGCATAAGAACCAAACCTAGGAACTATCCTATCAAGATATACATGTGCAATGCATAGTCAAGGTCCCATACCCTTGTCCATACTAGTACACCTATCAAGTCATCCTAGTAAGGGAATACAAATCATATATTCATAAGCATCACCTTAATATGCATAGTAGTAGACACTAGTGAATATGAGAACTACCTTTTATTTAGACACAATGACTTATACTACTTGTAATATGCATGTAAGTGAGAGTGTACGTACATTTACCAACATGATCACATAATGGCCATCAATAACATCTTAAGTCAGCCACTCTATTAGACCACATTATACTTCAAGCACATAGCACAAAACACATAATAGCATAGGAGGCATGACAATATATACCATGAAATCAAGACTCCTAACTTTAGCTATTTATACTTCCATATAAGGGATACATGGGTAGAGGCTATTAACCACTTTAACACATCAATAGCAGAACCTATGCAACACCCTAACATGATTATACACATGCCCATACAATAGCCACATAACCTAATTCACAACTAGAATAGGAAAGTAGGCATAAGCTTCTCATAGTATCATTTTAAGCATATGTTCATAAGTTCATCAATTTGCCTTCATGGCCATGGTCAACACATATATAATGACAATAAAGTAAACACCGCCACCATAAGTGGACCATACCACACAATGCCATACAAGGCTTCATCAACATTTCTATAAAGAATAGAGAAGTAGAAGAGTAGAGGAATTAAGCATTCTTACCAATTTCTCACCCTTTGATCATCATTGATCAATACACCTTATTCATCAATAAAACACATAAATGGCAGTAGCTATATGTACTTTAAACATATAAGAAACCATGTACAAGTCGCTACAAGATTATGCCATAACATAATGAAACATATCAACATACTAGGAAAGTAGAATAACATAGGTCATTAGCTAACTTCCCTTATATTGATTTTAGATCATAGTTCATACATATGTAAGTCTAAGGAAGTAGCTAATTAGGTAAGAAATCAAGCCTAGGTCATGCATCATCTAATCACAATTCAAGATCCATCACATACTTAGCCTCTTGACTTCATAACCTAAAAGAATCTATACCAATTCATGCAAGCCCTTCTTAATTTGAACATTAAGGATGTATACTTACAAAATTCATCCATTACATCACCCTAAAAGAGTAGCTACAGCAGTTCATACATAATCAAGAGCCTACACAACTGATCTCACAATCGTCTTCAAGACAACATATAGAAACATAGGTTATTCATGCTCAAAACTTCATATATTTATCATCATGGACTTATCATCATCAATTCAACATCATTTAGTGTCACTAACAATAACCACAAGCAATTCAACATAAAAGAATCACCAATTCATCAAGAACAAGCCATAATCACAAAACCCTTTCAAGAGCTAAACCATTTTTGGAAGGAACATGGGTTCATCATGCAATTGAAGTGAAATCACATTCAAATCATCATATTAATACTAATTCATCATGATTTAATCTTTAGAAACGTTTTGAGAAAGAACCCATGGCTAGATTGGAAGATTGGAAACTTGTTCATAAGATTTCTTTGAAACACATTGAGAAGAACTCTCCAAGTGAAAGGTTACTTAGAGATGAAGGATCACCATACCTTAATATTCATGAAGACCCACAAAACTTGATGAAGAACCCATGAGAATCCCATCTACAAGCTGTTCTTGAGCTTCAAAAACCATGGGGGTTCAAGAGAGAATATTTTGGAGAGGAAGGGTTCAATTTGAGTGAGGGGATTTGAGAATGGGTAAATCACGTTTTTAGGGACTTATATACACCTAAAATTACTTAATTAAACCTATTATAGTCAGGTTAGGACGTGGGGTGAATTTACCATTCACCCCTTTAAGAGGCAGCACGCAGGCAGTTAACTAGCAGGCCACCCGCGACGAGGCCCATGACGGGGCGTCATGGCCATGATGGGCCGTGGAAGCCTCCATCGCAGGGGACTTAGCCAATTTCTTGGCTTACAACCTGACCAAGGCAAGTCCCCTTCGACGGGACCTGCTTGACGGTCCGTTGGGGGCCCAACGGTCCGTCATTGGGTCCGTCAAGAGACACTGCCCAGGCAGTGTTTAGGAAGCCTTGAGGTCCTTCTTTTGGGGCCTCTTGTGGGGCCCTTTAGAAGTCGTACCCGGACGTTTCCAACGCGATTACAAACCTTAACATGTTATAGACCTACCACATAAGTTTCATCCAAAACAAACACCTACAAGACGTCCAAACAGCCTTGACCCCAACATGACATACGATGAACGTCTTAGGGGCTATCTTTCGAACGCCTTGGACGTTCTTGGGCGTTTGACCTCCAAACTTTACGAATCTTCATACAATAACATTAAACATCATTTAACACCATTTCAAGACTTATTTGACTCAGTTCACACAACTTAGGTATGCATACACACATGAGGTACATAAGCGACTATTCGTCAAACGTCTTGGACGTCCCTTGACGTTCGACTTCCAAATCACTTCAAACTTTGCACACTGACTCTATATGACATAATAAGGCATTTTAGGACCTTATAACGATAAGACGAACATGTTAGGATCTAGACACCTTATCTCATTTTTGAGGTCTTACACTGAGTATGTAAAGCATAAGGTAAAGATGACAGGATACCAACATGATAAGTCGAAACAAGATATCGCTACACATGTACCTTATAAGTGAAAATCATGCATATCTTTAACATATATGGTGCCCAGCTTCCCTAGTAAGGGACTCGGAAAAAATAATCATCATATATATACATCATACGTACCCGGCCCTCTAGTGAGGGACTCGGTGAAATAGTCATCACATCATCTCCGTCATCATCATCATCATAACCATCCTCATCACCAATCATATATATAATATACATACCCGGCCCTCTAGTGAGGGACTCGGTGACATATGCAAGAAACTCCGCACGAACATTACCCGGCCCGGGACTCGTTCAAATGATAAATGACTCTATGCACGAGCAGAACATTATGAGCAACCATATGCAATTAAAATCATTTCTTATAACTTAATAGAACAATCAACGTGAACCAGCAAGGAGTATTACCAAAGATTAACATTTTATCAAGATTATGAACCTTTAACACGATATGAAAACGTAAAATCTCAATGACTCTAAGAAGCACTACCATAGATATGAGAAATCACCATAGCCTTAGACATAGCCGATATATAGAGGAATAGTTTGTGGAAGCAAGAATATACGTCACCTAGACGCTCTAGAAGTAAGTATCAAACCTGTCCGTCATTCGCTCATTTTTAAAAGTCATGCCAAACAAAGAAAGAATGGATAGCGTTACATACCGTATAGTCGAGCCGCACGTCCAATATTTACTGCCCAAGCTATTAATCTATAACAAGCAACAATCGTGCCGCAATTAGATAGACGTCGCGCTTTACTACTTATTGTAAGCTAGCTAATAATCTAACGAAAATCTGGCAGCACTTCCCCTATTTTCCTTACTTCGTCCCAATCCGACAACAACCCAAATTATCCACAGCAATACCAAGAACACATATAACCCAACAAATCATATTAAACAGCCCCCCCCCAAAACAGTTCCGTCTCGGCAACCATAGTAACGAAACAACGACACACCGAGCGATAACTCGTTTTATAATTCGCAACACATCTACCTTATCATATTCATCCCTTGGAGTATATACCCATAATCACATTAACATATACATAACACCAAACAGAATTTCCCACATTTTGCTTTAATCAAAACAGCCCAAACACTAACACGACACCACTAATAATACGATTATGGTTTCCGTTCATACTTAGCACATTCAATAACTAAAACAAATTTCCTAAGCTACTGGTCACGCCCCCTTCTTAACATTAATGGCTAATTAACAATGGCATTCTAAGGAATTAACACACCAAGCAAAGAGATTACTAACCAAATTCTTTTGTAGCTGTTGGCCGAGAGTTGCATGGTTGGTTTCTCCCTTTCCATGGCTGCCTAAGCTAAGTGGTGAAGAAGATGATATGTTTGCAATGCATTTCACCACCTCATTCATTATATGAAGTGGAGGCAGCCCCCCTCTACACGTGCCCCACTAAGGGCCAGCTCCCAATCTGATTTCTTTTAATTTGCCTTGAGTGGTGGGGCCCACTTGATTAATTTAATCCTAATCAGCCACTAATTAATCCCTCACTTAATGTTAAGGACACTTACATTAGCCAAATCATACCTAATATCACATTTGGAATTAACATCCTTGCCTAATATTTCTTTAATCACTTGGAACTTAAAATAAAATCTCATTCCCCGGACTTACATCGACTAGCTCATGACGCGCACTACGTATAAAAATACGAGGCATAACACACGACTCCCCAAGGACCAACTAAGGGCCCTTGAGGAGGACCATTGCTTTGGGGTAAAGAAACTTCCCAAGGCAGTGTCACCAATGATTGGCAGTCGACGATCCGTGAGTCAATCGACGGGGGCGTCGATTGCCTCATCGATGAACAATTAGGCATTTTCCCCAAGACTGGTTTTGGATGAGTGTCTGACAAAAATGATGAACCAACAGGATGGAAGGGTCCTGTGGCCGTCGTTTCACAGACGGATCGTCGATCGGTGTCTCGTCTGGGAGGGGTCCAATTTGCTGCAAGTTTTGACTTAGTTCCAATTAATTAATTAAGGGGTTAGGTCGTTAGTTAGGGGTTAAATAAAGCCTAATTAATTTAGTTAACCCTCCATATAAAGACCCCAACCCCATTAGACTAATCATAACTCACAAAACAAAAACTATCTTCCTTCTCTCTTCTTTCTCTCTCTAGTGAAGAACTCCATTGAAGACCAAGCTAGGGGAGGGTTTAAGGGCTGAAAAGAGTCAAGTTTCACCATCAATCTCCATCAATTAGTAAGGTATGTGATCTAATTCACCTTTCAGACCTCTTTCCTCAAAGGGTTCCTTCAAAATAATTTCAAAAGTTGAGTTTTCAAGTGGGTGTCACATCCCAAAAGTACACCCTAGAAGTTAGGGTGCAATCTTGGATTGTGACCAGCGTATTCAACCTCTCAGAATTCCCATACAAGCCTATCGTATCGTTCATCGCATAATAACATACTAAATATGTGAAGAACTAAAAACTTTCTTTACATAAACAATATAAGCAGAAGACTTCATTTAAAATATTAAACCTTCACAACCCTTGAACCATCTAATCTTAGAGTATACAAGACTTGGGACTAATCACATACAAGACATAAATATTAAGACTTAAACATTAAGACATGACCGAACGTGTGGATATTGTCCTCGAATCGATGATGACTCACCAATACTTCATCTTCAACTCTTAGAAACCTATAGGTCATCCATGGTACATCAAGACATCAAATTCTCTACATTTTAGTCAAAAAGAGAAAGAAGGTATTAGCACATTAGATGTACTAAGTATGGAAGCCATGCAAAAACCATGAAAAAGGGATATTTAGTTAATAACATGTTTTTCATGAATTTCGGTTTAAACATCATAATATAATCATAAGAACAATATTATCGCATTAGAAATACATAAGAAAATCATTTAAGCAATTATCATAATTTTTAGAACACATTACAATGACTACGTCATTGTTACAGTGAAGTCCCATTCACTGTACAGTGAAGTTCCCTAACTTCACATTTAACATCCTTTTGCATGTCGTCTTCTCAATATAGCTATCATAAGATTCACTTAAGTCACACAAAGAGAGACCGCCCATACACCCTCTCTAGATGTGCCTAAACTATCCTTAAGATTACTAATAATGAGACACATACACACCTACAATACATCAACATACAAAACATAAGATTCTCCTACCAAAGGTGATTCCAAGGTTCACTTGAGTGAGAATGGAGCGACCGCCCATACAATCCCTATCACACACATACAAAGGATCCTATAGACTACCTAGGATAGAATCATTCTAACTTAATAATATACACCAAACATGACATTCTCCTTTCAAAGGTTATCTAAAGACCTACTCAAGTAACTCAAGAAGATAACGTCCATGATTGACCTCTTTAAAATTACCTAAATAGTCCTTAAGACTTACCTAAGTTAGGATCATGTCCACATAGTCAAACATTTTCACTAACTAGAATCTATATTAAGACTCATATAAGTAAGAGATGATGTGACCATTCCCTTTCCCCCTTTACACCTTACCTAGACAACCCTTAATTACTCTAGAAAGGAACTTATACAATTAACATGCTTTCCTATCTTAAGTCATTACATTACTAAGTGCATTTAAGAGACATTCATCACATAATGGTCTTAAAGAAGACCTAGGGACTCTCACTAACATCTTCAAAGCCTATTGTGCAATGTCTATGTAGCGTCCCATACCACCACCTAAACTTTATAGAACTTCTCTAATGCTAGAGGGTATCCCATATGATGAGAATAGGCAATAACCGACATAGAACATGAAAGCAAAGCATGGAATCCGGAGTTCTATCCTACTCTGATGAGGTGTTCTACTTGCCAATGGTAGAACATGGACATCCCATGTAGGCACTTGATTAAGGAATATGAAGGGCATACTTTGCATTCTAGTCTCATACTTAACTAGAACTACTTTCCCTCACCATATTCACTCGGTGCTAGCCTTAGTTCTCATAGATCGATTCACATTAACGTTCATATAAAGGGGTCCCATATCAGGTTCATGACCCAATTACATTTACCCTACCAAAGCAAGGTCCACTAGGGCATATCTCACTATGGCGACAAGAAGCTCATCACGACTTTCCTAAGGTATGATATGATGTCGTTCCAGCCAATCAACCTTAAGTCCATCACTCATGACATGAAGGATACCATTACGGCTTACTACTTCACGATTTATAACCTTACCACTTGGTTCAAGGTTCCACATAAATGACCCTCTTATCATTAAAGGTCTCACCTATAATCATTTATTCAAGACTAAGACATCACATATTCATATAAGCATCAAGTAAGGGACACAAGTCTACCTAAACAAGAACAACACAATTCCATTTTATTCATATAGCCTATCTTTCTTTAGACTCTTAGGAATGACCATTAACCTTATTTAATCAACCTATTAATTACCTTAACATCATCAACTTAACCATTTTAGACTCATCTAGTCAATTTAGGAACAACCATGAATCGACTCTAAGACTACTCATTTAACACATAGTCAAAGCATAACAAGATTACCTAAATAGCATCAAGAGTCTAACACATACTTTCACATTACTTCACATATAGGTAGATATAATCATAATCCAGATAATCATCTACACAAATAGACATATAACTTCAAGTAGTGCCGACAAGTCCATGATCATCAATATACTAAAAGTAACGCCGACAAGGCCACATCAATTCACATAACACTGCCACCATAAGTGCACCATACCAATCTCATATAATCCAAAATCTAAATTACATTAACTATACACAATAATAAAAGAGTTAGGGCAGCATACCACCCACTTGATCTCATCACTTCAATCAAAAGCCAAACCATTCAATTCAATACCATGAACATCAATTCAAAGCATAAATCATAATCATCAATGAATCTAAGTCAACTCAATGTACAATTATCAATCTAAAACCAATTAGATATCAATTGAATACAATCCTTATATATTTAGAAAGCCCATAAGAAACTACAATAGAATCTATAAGCATGAAGTTCATATCAATTCAATAAGCGTAATAGTCAAAAGGTCTAAGAGTATTCATTACTCAAAATCGAATTGAAACAGCCTATACATTATTCATACATAATCTATACATCATTCAGAAGCCCACATCAATCTACACATGAATTCATCAATCTCAAAACATAGTCAATTCACCCATATTTTAGTGAAAATTAGAGAGTTGAGAAGATCATGGGTTCATGGAGAATTTCATTGGAAAACATCAATTTAACATTAACAATATTATATCTTAACATTTGAAAACCTTTCATGCAAGAACCCATGATTTAGAGTAGAAATTGGACTTTTCATCTTTTTGAAATCACTTTGAAAACATCTTTGAAATTGGCTCTAAGGTAAACCTTAGATGAAGAACTACCATACCTTATTTGAAGAACCCAATGCCAATTGTTAAAGAAACTCCATTGAAGACCCATATTCAAGCTTCATCTTCACCTTGAACTCACATGGAAGTTTTTGGAGAAACTTTATAAGGGAAGGGGTTTTGATTTAGATGCTAGGGTTTTAATGAGAGTTTAATGACTTATATACTCTTCAAATACCCTTAAACACCTAAAACAACCCTCCCCACCTTTTATAAGACTAAGGGGGAATTTCCCAAAACCCCCAAGTCTTAACAGAAAAACTGCCAAATTTCCAGCACCATCGACGTGACCATCGACGGACCGTTGGTCAAGCCACGTACCATCGATGGGGTCTCATGGTTCACTTCAGAGACTTCCCAACCTGCAGGATACGTGTATCAACCGATGAGACCCATCGACGGGCCGTCGACTGGTCCGTCATTTGGCCACTGCCTGGCAGTGTTGGTCTCTAAGTTGGGGTCCTCCCTTAGGTCCCCTTTGAGGTGAGTCTTACCCGGATGTTTCCACCCCAAATATGTTCGTATACGAGTTTAGTACCTACAATATAAGTTTCATCCAAAACAAACACGTAAAACTCGACGAAACATGCTTAGACAGACAAGGTCATTTCTAGGAACAAGTTTCAAATGTCATGGATGTTCTTGAGCGTTTGTCCTCCAAACTTCACGAAACTTTACATGTTGACTATAAACATCATATAAACACATTTAAGAACCATACAAGTTCATGCATTACACCTAATCACATAAAATCACATACGAGGCATTTAGGTGACTTAGTCGTCGAACGTCTTGGTCGACCCTTGACGTTTGACTTCCAATGCACCTAAGCTCTTAGCTACTTCCTCAACAAAACTTTATAGATTATTTTAGGACCTTAGATCATCATGACAACCACGTTAGGCTCTAGCTTCACCTAAGTCATTTTCGGGGTCTTACATTCTCCCCCACTTGGACAACATTCGTCCTCGAATGACACTTGCCACTCGCCGAACACTTCCAAGAGTAGAGATTTAGTAAGCAACTCATAACCAAACCATATAACACATAATCAAGGAGAAAACATCAGTTTCACACAATAAAGAGAATTACAACACAACAAACAACTAGAACAGGATTCTATAACTCATTATGCTACAAAACTCATCTCCTTAACTCCAAATAGCAAAAACTCATTTTATATACATTAGCATGCTCATATACATCATTTATAACCATATAACAATAATTTTAGATCAAAGAATCAATTAGTCAATTTTTGCAAAACTTCACAGTGGACAGTGATCCATGCTACATTGAATTGTGCAATTTTTTCAAAAATGCAACTTTTAGGCAAATCATGATATAGACATGTTAATATGCAAGGTAACATCATATAAACACTTTTACAACCTAGTCATGGCCTCATAAAACACATTATGCAATAAGTAATGAAATTCAATTTCAACCAAGCATGCATATCATAAGGAGAATGTTTGGAACCATGTTCCACATTAACTCCTATACAAATCAATTCACCAAGAACTCTTTGTTTTAGGCTTGAATAAATATATATAGAAAAGTTAAGGACACCTCACTCCTCAACAACCATACTCCTCTCCATACTCCCCCACTTAGGAGAAACCCATTCTAAGGTCAACATAGCACCTACCTCAAGGAACTCTCAAGGCACATCAAACCTTACTATTTCTTTCTCACCCAAAATCTATCTCATGAAACTAAAGACTGTCAAGGTTCAACCATCTAGCCATTACATCCCCCTTACTAAGAGGAACTTCACCATTACTCTTTTCACATTCCCACTCTATACCTTACCATTCTTTTCAACTCCACTACCCTTCAAAAGGTAACTAAACCAATTCTAGGTCCTCAACATCATCTTTCACACCTCACCTAACAAGCCACACCTCATCTTTTCTCTCCCTCAACCCAATCTTCATAAGGTCACACTCAAAAGACCAACACATAGGGAAGACAAAGGAAAGACACCATAGACAAGGCTCTTCGGCACGATTAGATGAATGAAGAAGTGAAACTTTTCCTAGCACCCAACAGTCTCATATTTTATAATGTGGCGCGCTTCAAATTTTAAACAAGATTCTATTTGATGTGGTTCATAACACAACTACGACACTCCCAAACCTTATGCTCTGATACCAAGCTTGTCACATCCCAAAAGTACACCCTAGAAGTTAGGGTGCAATCTTGGATTGCGACCGGCGTATTCGACCTCTCGGAAGTCTTATACAAGCCTATCGTATCGTTCATCGCATAAAAACATACTAAAAATGCATAAGAATTAGAAACGTTCTTTACATAAACAATATAACCGGAAGACTTCATTTAAAACATTAAACCTTTACAACCCTTGAACCATACAAGACTTGGGACTAATCCCAAACAAGAGATAAGCATTAAGACTTAAACATTAAGACATGACCGAACGTGTGTATATTTTCCTCGAATCAATGAGGACTCACCAATACTTCATCTTCAACTCTTAGAAACCTATACGTCATCCATGGTACATCAAGACATCCAATTCCCTACACTTTAGTCAAAAAGGGAAAGAAAGGGTTATCACATTAGATGTACTAAGTATGGAAGCCATGCAAAAACCATGAAAAAGGGACATTTAGTTAATAACATATTTTTCATGATTTTTGGTTTAAACATCATAATATAATCATAAGAACAACATTATCACATTAGAAATACATAAGAAAATCATTTAACCAATTATCATAATTTTTAGAACACATTACAATGACTATTTCACTGTTACAGTGAAGTTCCCTAACTTCACACTTAACATCCTTTGGCATGTCGTCTTCTCACTAAAGCTATCCTAAGATTCACTTGAGTCACACTAAGAGAGACCGCCCATACACCCTCTCTAGATGTGCCTAAACGATCCTTAAGATTACTGATAATGAGACACATACACACCTACAATACATCAACATACAAGACATAAGATTCTCCTACCAAAGGTGATTCCAAAGTTCACTTGAGTGAGTATGGAGCGACCGCCCATACACTCCCTATCACACACACACAAGGGATCCTATAGACTACCTAGGATAGAATCATTCTTACTTAATACAATAGTATACACCAAACATGACATTCTCCTTTCAAAGGTTATCTAAAGACCTACTCAAGTAACTCAAGAAGATAACGTCCATGATTGACCTCTTAAAAATTACCTAAATAGTCCTTAAGACTTACCTAAGTTAGGATCATGTCCACATAGTCAAACATATTCACTAACTAGAATCTTTATTAAGACTCATATAAGTAAGAGATGAAGTGACCATTCCCTTGCCCCCTTTACACCTTAACTAGACAACTCTTAATTACTCTAGAAAAGAACTTATACAATTAACATGCTTTCCTATCTTAAGTCATTACATTACTAAGTACATTTAAGAGACATTCATCACATAATGACATTCACATAATGGTCTTAAAGAAGACCTAGGGACTCTCACTAACATTTTCAAAGCCTATTGTGCAATGTCTAAGTAGCGTCCCATACCACCACCTAAACTTCATAGAACTTCTCTAATGCTAGTGGGTATCCCATATGATGAGAATAGGAACTTCTCTAATGCTAGTGGGTATCCCATATGATGAGAATAGGCAATAACCGACATAGAACATGGTAGCAAAGCATGGAATACAGAGTTCTATCCTACTCTGATGAGGTGTTCTACTTGCCAATGGTAGAACATGGACATCCCATGTAGGCACATGGTTAAGGAATATGAAGGGCATACTTTGCATTCTAGTCTCATACTTAACTAGAACTACTTTCCCTGACCATATTCACTCGGTGCTAGCCTTAGTTCTCATAGATCAATTCACATTAATGTTCATATAAAGGGGTTCCATATCAACTTCATGACCCAATTACATTTACCCTACCAAAGCAAGGTCCACTAGGGCATATCTTACTATGGCGACAAGACGCTCATCGTGACTTTCCTAAGGTATGATATAATGCCGTTCCAGCCAATCAACCTTAAGTCCATCACTCATGACATGAAGGATACCATTACGGCTAACTACTTCACGATTTATAACCTTACCACTTGGTTCAAGGTTCCACATAAATGACCCTCTTATCATTAAAGGTCTCACCTATAATCATTCAAGACTAAGACTCTTTAGGTTCCTAAGTCAAGAGATCACATATTCATATAAGCGTCAAGTAAGGGACACAAGTCTACCTAAACAAGACACAACACTTCCATTTTATTCATATAGCCTATCTTTCTTTAGACTCTTACGAATTACCATTAACCTTATTTAGTAAACCTATACATTACCTTAATATCATCAACTTAACCATTTTAGACTCATCTAGTCAATTTAGGAACAACCATGTATCGACTCTAAGACTACTCATTTAACACATAGTCAAAGCATAACAAGATTACCTAAATAGCATCAAGAGTCTAACACATACTTTCACATTACTTCAGATATAGATAGATATAATCATAATCCACATAATTATCTACACAAATAGACATATAACTTCAAGTAGTGCCGACAAGGCCATGATCATCAATATTCTTAAAGTAACGCCGACAAGGCCACATCAATTCACATAACACCGCGACCATAAGTGGACCATACCAATCTCATATAATCCAAAAGCTAAATTACATTAAATATACACAATAATAAAAGAGTTAGGGCAGCATACCACCCACTTGATCTCATCACTTCAGTCCAAAGCCAAACCATTCAATTCAACACCATAAGGCCCTTACCAATGGCCATGAACATCAATTCAAAGCATATATCATAATAATCAATAAATCTAAGTCAATTCAATCTAAAATTATCAATCTAAAACCAATTACATATCAATTGAATACAATCCTTATATCATTAGAAAGCCCATAAGAAACTACAATAGAATCTATAAGAATTAAGTTCATATCAATTCAATAAGCCTAATAGTCAAAAGGTCTAAGAGTATTCACTACTAAATTAATTGAATTGAAACAGCCTATACATTATTCATATATAATCTATACATCATTCAAAATCCCACATCAGTCTACACATGAATTCATCAATCTCAAAACATAGTCAATTCACCCATATTTTAGTAAAAATTAGAGAGTTGAGAAGATCATGGGTTCATGGAGAATTTCATTGGAAAACATCAATTTAACATTAACAATATCATATCTTAACGTTTGAAAACCTTTCATGCAAGAACCCATGATTTAGAGTAGAAATTGGACTTATCATCTTTTTGAATTCACTTTGAAAACATCTTTGAAATTGGCTCTAAGGTGATAGAAAACATTAGATGAAGAACTCCCATACCTTATTTGAAGAACCCAATGCCAATTGATGAATAAACTCCATTGAAGACCCATCTTCAAGCTTCATCTTCACCTTGAACTCACATGGAAGTTTTTGGAGAAACTTTAGGAGGAAAGGGGTTTTGATTTAGATGCTAGGGTTATAATGAGAGTTTAATGACTTATATACTTTTCAAATACCCTTAAACACCTAAAACAACCGTCCCCACCTTTTATAAGACTTGGGGTGAATTTCCCAAAACCCCCAAGTCTTAATAGAAAAACTGCCAAATTTTCAGCACCATCGACGTGACCATTGATGGACCGTTGGTCAGGCCACGTCCCTTCGATGGGGTCTCGTGGTTTACTTCAGAGACTCCCCAACCTTACGGATACGTGTCCCAACCAACGATACCCATCTACGGGCCGTCGCCTGGTCGACAGGCCGTCGACTGGTCCGTCGTTTGGCCACTGCCTGGCAGTGTTGGTCTCTAAGTTGGGGTCCTCACTTACGTCCCCTTTCAGGGTCCTATTTAGAGTTGTAACCAGACGTTTACACCCCAAATATGTTCATATACGAGTTTATTACCTACCACATAAGTTTCATTTGAAAACAAACACGTAAAACTCGACGAAACATGCTTAGACACACAAGGTCATTTCTAGGAACAACTTTCAAACGTCATGGACGTTCTTGAGCGTTTGACCTCCAAACTTCACGAAACTTAATATGTTGACTATAAACATCATATAAACACATTTAAGAACCATATAAGCTCATGCATTACACCTAATCATATAGAATCACATACGAGGCATTTAGGTGACTTAGTCGTCGAACGTCTTGGTCGACCCTTGACGTTTGACTTCCAATGCACCTAAAATCTTAGATACTGCCTCAATAACACTTTATAGACTATTTTAGGACCTTAGACCATCATGAAAACCACGTTGGGATCTAGCTTCACCTAAGTCATTTTCGAGGTCTTACAGTGGGTTTCATCCAATCTCGAAATTGATGTTATGGATTGATTTATCTATGGTTTCTTTTGGATAATATTAATAGATTAACATGTATTCTTGTAATACTCCGGAAATGTCATGACTTAGACTAGAGCTTAATCTATTTAATAATGCTTAAAATGATGTTTCCAGAAAATGTACTTGTCTAGTGAAGAGGCTATTAGGTTTTAAGAATATGTATTGAGGTACATAGGCATCGCAATGCCCAATATTGAGTAATATTGCGCATGTTAGAGAATATGGGCTTAAGGGTGTTAGACCATTTCTATGTATACACAAGTAACTTAAAATACACTTTGAAGTTCAAATGCTCCAATCCAAGCTTGTTTAGGAATTGTACCTACAATGAAGACCCTAAGCTAAAATTCTTATTTTCATCACTTACACACATTAGGTACAAGGCATCCAAGTGTCAAGCATAGGCACTATCATAGAACATGATCATTTAAAATGATCATGAAGATTAAGTAGTGCCCAAGGACATAGTGAGGATCCTTGGACAAGAAGTGAACTTTCCATGTGCAACTACAGAGTGCACGGTTAGGAAAGTGTACAGCAACACATGTGCTACCGGCCAAGCGACAAGCGACCAGCCCAACCGATTTGGTTAAAGCGGTTAGGGGTCGGCACGCGTCGGGTCAAGCCATGTGGGATCGAGCTTCCTAACCAATCCTAGGTTCTAACTAACTTACCTAACTAGATAACTAACCTAGGACTAACAAAAATGAACTAACTAGTGTGCCCGAAATCCTAAGACCTAACAGGGTGACACTAGCCGAGTAGCTAACTAAAGAAACATCCTAGTACCTAACCTAGGATGGTCCAAAGGGGTTGGTTATGGTCCTAGTAACTTAGGGGTACTTTAGTAATTACCCTAGGTCACTTAATTAATTAAATTAGCAACTTAATTAATTAATTTAAATTCATGGTCAAACCTGAGACACTTAGCAAATTTTTAGAATTTGGCTAAGTCAAATGCTCTCCTACTTTTAGTCAATTTAGGAGGGGCATTTTGGTAATTTAACTTATTAAAAAGACCCATTTAAGTGGAGGGTCTTTTGGGTAATTCATGGGATGACTATCTATTGATATTAGGTCAGTTTTAGACCATTTTTACACATCCCAAATCAGATCAAACGAAATTTCTCTCAATCTCTCAAGAACACTCTCTTTTCCAAACTCCATTGAAGAACAAGAAAAGCTTAAGGGAGTAGACAAAGGTTTCGAAGTTTCCAATCAGAATTCGTGGATTCTTCATCTATAAGGTATGGGTTTTTCACTAATGGGATTCCTTTCCCCAAGAGGTCCTTTCAAGATAAGTTTTCAAGAACTTCAAATACTAGGGTTTTTACTCTACAAAATGGATTTTTTTTCCTAACCGTAGATTTATGATTTTCAATGAAAAGTAAACGTTTTCTATATTTAATTTCACACGAATTGTTGAGTAATTGATTGATAATGTTTGAATGTCGTATGATACATGATCTTTCTCTAAGTGATGGCTTCTGATGGGTTGTTTATGGTATTTGATAATGTGTAAACGTTAGGATTAGAATTAAGACTTGAATGAACCCTTTAAAGAGCCGTTTACCTTTTCCTACGCTATACAATGATCTTGTGCATGATTTGATGAGTTGTTCTTGATTATGCCATTGAGTATTTCACTATGTATGATTATGACTATTGCATGATCAATAAGATTCTTGGAAGCAAGAGGTAAGTCTTCTAAGTGTGATTACTCTCAATGTTTATGTTAGCCTATAATTATGATGCTATGATTACGAAAGAAATGTATGATGTTGCTATGTGAATATGCTGGGCTATGAACATGTAAATTGTGAGATCCCGATAAGAATACGAAAATGCAAGTTATGATATCCCTTGTATGCTTTACACAAGGTGATTATGTTATGTTAATCTCACATATGAAGGGTTATGATGAAAGGAAATTCTCATATAATCTAAAAGAGCTTATGATCATGTTATACAAGGAGATTATCTCCTATGACCTATGATAAGTTTATGATAAAAGACAACTTAAAGGTTATTCAAGAAAGGGACTTAAGATAAGCACCGATGAACTAGATTTGAGAAGTGTCCTTTCCCTAGTTGGAAGGTAGGTTCACAATGATTCTCATAAGATTGAGGCTGCCATGTAATGTAGAACTATGGGTCTCTAATAAATCTCCTAGTTCTTGAACTATGTTTCCACCATAGGATACAAGCTAGTGGATCCACCTAGAAAGCTATGTCATGTTAGGTTCTACTTTGGTCGGTAGACCACCTTCTTTCGGTGTGGGGTTTCATGACACCGGATTTCATGTTTAGCTCACATGGTCTATGTCGCTTGATGCGAATGTTCCCTCATGTAAAATGAAAGACAAGTAAATGAATGTTGACTAGGGTGACTTGAGGAGTCTACTTAGTATAGTTAGAGGTATGAGACTCTACCTAGACATTGCACAAGTTGACTCTAAGGGAAGTCCTAGGAGTTTGTTCTTATGAATATGATAACATGAATGATATGATTATGATACATGACGTTACTCTTATATGATGTTGTTCATTATGATGAATATGTTATTTGCTTATATTGTTATATGAGGTGATGACTAGTTATGTTACAAGTACATGAAGCAAGGCTTTACTTATGGTCTCCTATCTTATCTACTTGGTTGTGTGGGGTTATGGGGCTTCACATGACCATTGCACTTGTAGGTTGGGGATGAGGTCATTGGTAAATGTTTTGTATGTTGTGTCTATATGATCTATTGAATATGAAATGTTAACATGACTCTATGAGAATATGTTTTTGATTATGATCATGCTTTTACTTGTATGTGTTATATGGTATGTGCATTGAAGAATAGGTGTTATGTGCATATACCCATACTTAGTACATGTGGCGTACTAACCCCATTACTTTATATTACTACAACTGTAGGTTCCGGTCATTGAAGTTAAAGGGGTCGATCTGAAGAAGCTTGGAACTCTTTCTCCAAGTCTCGGTAGGTCCTCATGTTCGGGACGTTACCATTTCATTTTCCAGCTTTATGAAGACATTAGTAGAATTTAAGTTATTAGATTTCCATTTATGTTCTTTGGATTCTTTTGTATTAAGGCCTATATGCATGGCATATTGACTATTATTGGCTAAGTACATATTTGCACTCTTAGATTTTTTTTTAAATATATGTGAGACGTTTTAGAATATCGTATGTCTTTATGAATCTTAAGTATGAAGTCTAAGTATACTTCATTAGTATGTTAAAAGTTTTAATTTTTTTGCAAATTTTATTGATCACATGTTATTACGAATGCTAAGGGCTTGTCTGAGTCCTTTGAGAGGACGACGACGCCGGTCTCATCCGGGGTATGCTCTCCGCGTGTGACAATTCTAACTTAATTATGATATATCTTGATGTTTTGGTCTAGTTTGTAGAAGATTACATTTACCCCTTAACCCTAGGTTATGATCTTGATATGAATTAGGTTATATTGGTTCAATTGACTTGGTTATTGGTTGAATTACTACTAGATGTTATACTAATAATGAATGAATTAGGGTGACTTTTAGTCCTTTTTAATGCTAGTTCTTGAGAAGTATGTTGTGAATTGACCTAAGTATCTTGTCTTAAGCTAAGATCTAGTATGAATTGTGATGTAGTGATTCTTCTAGCCTTATTATCATGTTGGTCATTGAATTATGATGATGTTATGCCCTAATTGGGTTGAAGTAAGGGTTGATGGTAAGACCTTGATGATGAATTATGAATGATACATGGTAAGTCTTATGATCCCTATTCTTTACTTCAAATTATGCTTAATTGTGATTAAGTCATGATGTTGTGTAGGAGTATGCCTTGTATTAGGATTGATAGGGTTGGAATGGTGTTGAATTGAAATGTCTTGACTATGATTTGTGAGGTGTTGGCTAAGATTTAATGTTATAAGTATGCTGAATGATTTGCCAATGTGCCTTATTATGAAGTGATATGTAAATGTGCTAACCTCACTACTATGAATTGTGATGAAAGGATTATACTCATGGAATTCTTATTGAGATATGATGATGATTATATAAGGGATAAACACTATGACCTAAACTAAGCTATGATTTTTAATAAAGGCTTAATGACATTTCAAAAACGGACATAGCTTAGCACCGAGTGAACTTGACAATGGGAGGTGATGACTTCCTATAGAGGAGATTCACCCTATAGTTCCACATGTGGTGTTGTCTCCCCAATGAGGGATACTCATCCAATGGATTCCCATGAGAGGAGGCCCCAATTGCCAAGTGGTATGTAGAGGGATTATACCTATCTCTTAGTTCTTGAACTATGTTGCCCCCATAGGAAGACTAGCTAATGGATTCACCTAGAAAGCTACGTTTATGTTTGGTTTTACTTTGGTCGATATACCACCTTCCATCGGTGTAAGGTTTCACAACACCGGATTCCACACTTAGCTCTTGTGGTCTATGTCGATTAAGGCAAGTGTTCCCAGAACTAAAATAAAGTAATAAAGTATAAATCAAGTAGTGTGACTTGAGAGGTTTGACTTAGCCTATGTAGGGGTATGGGACTCTACCTATGCCATGCTCTAGTTTTCCTTGAGGGAAGCCTTAGAGGGTTGATAACGAATACAAATGATGATAACATGATGGTCTTTATGCAAATGATATTATATGGTGATTGTTATTATTATGAACATGTATTTGATCTATATTGCTAAAGTATGATGTTATGTATCCTTAAAAGTTACGTTATGTGAAGTTTGATATTGGTCATGGTTTTTGTTGAGTTACTTGATTGAGTAAGGTTATGGGGCTTTGCTTGGTCATTGCACTTGTTGACATTATGAGTATCCATGAGTAGTTGTCTTACTTCATTATGATATGACGAACTCTTAATCATGCTTGTGATGCTATTACTTGGTGATAGGGTTGTATTTGATTAGGGTGCAAGTATGTTGATATGCATGTTACTTACTTTGACTTAATGCATATGTCTTGTTGATTTGTATGGTTGTCTTGATTATGCATAAGGCTTTCAAAAAGGTGAAATAGCATGTTTTAATGAAACATCCCTTTTTTAGCATGATTTGGTCTTATATGTGCATATGATCTCATACTTAGTACAAGTGGTGTACTAACCCCATTTTCTCCCTTTTCCCCAACATTTTAGGTTTCGGTCGTTGAAGGCTCTTTGAGACGACTTTGAAGAAGACTTGGAATTTCTTCATCATCCAAATGGGTAGGTCCTCACTTTCCAAGGGCGATGCCAATATCGAGCGTATGAAGTTATTTTAGTTTTAAGACTCTTATGTTCTTTCTCTTTTCATTTGAGTACGGATTGTATAGCCTATATGTGTCTCTTTTACATTGATGTATGGGCTATGCCCAAATTGCTATAATCTTGTTAGATGGTCATGAGATGAGACACTCTTTAAAGGTTATGTTCTATCTTATATATATACTTATGTGCAATAAAATTAGAAGACTATGTAATCTTCCTATACGAAGGATCTATGTATACTCGATACGAATATATTATGTGTATGTAGAGGTCTATGTAAACCTCCATGTAGAAGTAATGAAAAGTTATAAATTTTTCCGCATTTTTAACCTATGATTGTAATGATGTATGCTAAGAGGCTAGTCTTAGTCCTCAAAGAGGAGGACGACGCCGGTTATGTCTAGGGGGTGCTCCCCGGATGTGACTGAGGTTGGTCTTTGGCTTCTCTCCTCCCACGTCTAAGTGTCCACCCATGACACCCATCGATGGGGCGTCGGCTGGCCCACGAGCCGTCTACTGCCTCTGTCATTTGGGGCTGTCTTGGACAGTCTTGGCTTAACGAAAGGGTCCTTCCTCAAGAAACCTTGGTTGGTCCTTGTGGACTTTCACCTGGACATTTCCAATCCAAATATGTTAGTATATGAGTTTAGGACCTACCAAATCAATTTCATCTAAAATGAACACGTAAAACTAGACAAAACATGCCAAGACACACAAGGTCATTTCAAGGCAAACCTTTCTAACGTTATGGACGTTCTTGGATGTTTGACCTCCAAACTTCATGCAACTTGACACACTGACTATATACACTATAATAAATCATATAAGGACCTCATAAACTCATAAAACACACATATAGGCACATAACCACACATGAGGCTCATAGGTTACTTAGTCGTCGAACGCCTTGGTCGTCCCTTGACGTTTCACATCCAAATCACCTAGAACTCTAGACACTTCCTCAATACCACATGATAAACCAATTTAGAACCTTAGAACATCACAAACATGTTAGGATATAGCTTCATCTAAGTCATTTTTTGGATATTACAATCTCCCCCACTTGGACAACATTCGTCCTCGAATGACACTTGACACTCTCCGAACACTTCCAAGAATAGAGATTCAGTTAACAACACATGAAAATACCATAAAACACATTATACAACACACAATCAAGGGGAAACATCAGTTTCACATTATTAAGAGAATCATAACACAACAAGAAACTATAACAAATTCTATAACTATTATGCCATAAAACTCAAATCCTTCATTCCAAATAGCAGAAAATCATTTTATATTGATTATCATGCTCATATACATCAGATATAACAACCTTACAATAATTGTTAACCAACAAATGAATTAGTCAATTTCTCAAAATTTTCACAGTGAGCAGGCAGGCATTACAGTGAATTAGGCAACTTTTCCGAAAATGCAACTTTTAGGCATTTCATGATGGAAACATGCTAATATGCAAGATCAAATAAAATAAACTCATCTTACAAAATAATTATAACTTTATGGAACGCACAATGCAAGGAATTAATAAATTCAATTTCAACAAGACCCCTAAACACAATGCACATGCAACATGCTTCTATGACTTCCTATCCCATCTACTAACCATACTCACCCACATAGAAAAAACTCATACCACTAAAGAGATACAAGGATGTACCATCATCATCCTCATCCGGCTTTGCTCCTCTAGTCCGGAGAGCATAGAAACGTCTCTTATTTGGAGCATCATCTTTTGAAACATTAGGAGCAACTCTCTTACCCTCTCTTCCTCTAGAAACAATATTAGGACAATCTCTCACCTTGTGTCCATCTTTACCACATGCAAAACAACTCCCGGTACCCAATAGACATTCCCCATAGTGCCTTTTTCCACAAGATGCACATGTAGGTTTTCCATTTTTAGAACTACCTCCTTCTCAAATTTCACCTTAGAACTCCTAGGTACTTATTGAGTTTGATCCCTCTTCTTCAACCTATGTTAATCTTGATCACTTGAACCACTTCTTTTCAAGTTCCTAGCAATCCTTCCAAGTTTAGAATCCTCAACAGATAGAGCATACACCTGAGTCTAGCTAAGGTCATATCATCATGTAGCATGGCCGTATGACATTCTTCCCTCAGTAGATCGGTGACACCCATCACAAACCTACTTATCTCATACCTAGGGTTAGACACTAAAGGTGGTTCATATCTAGATAACATTGAGAACTTCAAAGAGTATTCCTCAACACTCATATTGCCTTGCTTGAGATTGATAAAGTCCTCTACCTTCACCTCCCTCCTCTCACTGTGAAAGTACTTTCCTAGAAAAGCTTCCTTAAATATTTTCCACTCAAAAGGACCCGACTCAACCAGCCTATTATCCTTCCATTGAGATTACCACACTTTAGAAACATCCCTCAATTAATACGAAGCCAACTCCGCCTTCTCCATAGATGTAACCCCCATAGTACTCAACACCTTGTACACGCCATCTAGAAACTCTTGGGGATCCTGTCCAACTTTAGAGACAAGAACGATACGAGGATTCATCCTCACAAAATCACTCAATATAGATGTCATATTGCTCTCCACAACATTCACTATAGACACCATACTCAAATTCACTTGAGTAGTCACGGCTCGGGCCAAGGCAAGCAAAGCCTCTCTAATCTCTCTATTATTAAATTTTGGGGGAACCACCGGCACATCATTACCTCCTTCCACAATAGGGAATTCATCACCTTTAGCACCTTGACGAACTTGCTCAACTTGAGGAGGAATCTCCTCATTCACATCATTCTCCTCAACTCTCCTAGCCGGTGTCCTCGTATTCATCTCCTATAACACAAGAAAAACCATAAGAAAAGAGTACTCATAACTTTTACTCTACGGCACGACATAGGAGTAGAAAAGAAGGGAACTCTATTCATATGGCCTCTCGCCCATAGTAGTGTTGCGACTCACACCGATGGTCAAAACTCTACTAGATGTGACTTTTTGATTCCTAAGGCCACTTTCATAACCTATGTTTTGATACCAAGCTTGTCACAACCCGAGACCACACCCTAGAAGATATGGCACTCTCGGAGTGCAACCGGCGTACTTGACCTCTCGGAGGTCTTGTACAAACCCTTTCATATCGTTGATCGCATATAAACATATGAAAGAATTAAAACTTTTCACAAACATTTGCATAGCCTTTAAAATCTCTTTCATATAAAACTCATAGGAAATACTAAGTCTCATTTCATGAAATCTTAGACACAAGAATACTTTGGGACACGGCCCATACACGATAGAAATATAGTACTACTAAGTCTATTATAGTACTTCGATAAAGAAATAAAAGACATCTATACCCTCGAGTCAAATGAGGACATACTTCAACTTCACTTGAATGATGCTACGATCAGAGTCTTGCTTCCCAAATGCTCCTCACCTACCAACCACTATAGAGATAGATAAAAGCATGGAATTAGTACAACCACATGTACTTAGTATGGCCTAATGCATAAAAATCATGAAAACGGGCAAACTTATTGGAAATATGCATATTTTGATTTAAAATATCATAATATAGTCATAAGAATAATAATTAACTACTTACAAACACATAAGAAATCGCTTAGGCCATTTAGCTCATTTTTAGCAACTTTACAGTGAAGTTTCTTTGTTTCACCCTAGGCACTTTATAGCATGTAATTTCCTCACTAAAAGCTATCCTAAGATTCACTTAAGTAATACAAAGAGAGACCGCCCATACACCCTCTCTAGGCACACTTAAATGATCCTTAAGACCACCTATAATGAGATACACACAGTACAAGACACCAACCACATGAACATGAGATCCTCCTACCAAAGGTGATTCTAAGTCTCACTTGAGTGAGTTGTGAAGCGACCACACATACAATCCCTTACACACACACATAAGAGATTCTATAGACTACCTAAGATAGAATCATTCTCACTCAATACAACAACATAAAGATGATAAGACATTCTCCTTCGAAAGGCTATCAAAAGACTTACTTAGGTAAATCAAGAAGATAACATCCACGATTGACCTCTTCAAGATTACTTAAGTAATCGTTAAGACTACCTAAGGCTTAGATCATGTCTACATAATCAACCAACTTCCCTAACTAGAGTCATTCTTAAGACTTATCTAGGTAAGATACGAAGTGACCATTCCTATGCCCCCTTCACACCTTAACTAGACAACACTTAACTACTCTAGATAAGTACTTATTCATTTAACATGCTTTCTTAACTTAAGTCATTACATTCCTTAGTTTATTTAAGAGACATTCATCACATAAGGACATTCAAGTAATGCTCTTGGAGAAGACCTAGGGACTCTCACTAACATCTTCAAAGCCTATTGTGCAATGCCTAGATAGCGTCCCATACCATCACCTAAACTTCATAGAACTTCTCTAATGCTAGTAGGTATCTCACATGATTAGAATAGGCAATAACCGACATAGACCATGATAGAAAAGCATGGAATCCGGATTGGTAACCTACTCCTATAGAGGGTGTTCTACTTGCCAATGGTAGAACTTGGACACATCCCATGTAGGCACATGGTTAAGGAATATGAAGGGCGTGCTTGGTACTCTAGTCTCATCCTTTAACTAAAGATACTTCCCTTACCATACTCACTCGGTGCTAGCCTTTGTTCTCATAGATTAATTTACAATAAAGGTTCATATAACCCTATATCAAGTTCATAACTCATTCACATTTACCCTACCAAAGAGGTCTACTAGTGTTACCTTCCAATGGCGACAAGAAGATCATAATGAATTTTCTAAGGATTTATATGATGACATTCCAGCCAACCAACCTTAAGTCTATCATTCATTATAAGAAGGATACAACTACGGCTTTCGACTTCAAGGTTCATAAACTTACCACTAGGTTCAAGGTTTCACATAAAGGACCCTCTTAACATAATTCAAGGTCTCATGTCATTCATACATACAAGAATTATAGGCTTTAGTATCCTAAGTCAAGACATCTCATTTTCACATTCATAAATGCATTAAGTAAGGGACACAAGTCTACCACACAAGACACACTAGGACTTCACTTTATAAAATATTGCATATCATATTCAAGAAGCACATGCATCAAGCCTAATAACCAATTAGGAAGAATCATGCATCAACCCTATGACTATACACATAAAGCCATAGTCATAGTCTAACATAATTATCTAATATCAATAGAAGAACACATACTCTCACATTACTTCACATGTAGATAGATATGATAATACTTCAGATAAATCAACTTCACAAATCATTATAGTACTTCACCTAGTTTACCGACAAGGCCATGCTCATCATACTACATAAACTAACGCCGAAAAGGCCACATCAATTGCAAGTAAAGCACATAGCACCGCCACCATAAGTGGACAATACCAATAACAACATAACTAAAGTATATTTAACATTAAAATAGAGAGAATTAGGGCAGCATACCACCAATCCATTTTCAACACTTCAATCCAATGCTAAATCATCCAATTCAATACCATATGGCCTTTACCCATGGCCATGAACATCAATTCAATATAAAAACTACGATACTCAATGAATATAGGTCAATTCAATATAGATTTATCAATCTAAATACAACCTATACATCAATTGCATATAATTTTTAGAGCATTCAATAACCCATAGAAAACTACACTAGAATTCATAAGCATTAAGTCAATCAAGCAACCCATAAAGTAGTCAAAAACTTGGGTTCATCAATTACATGGGTTCATAGGTTAATTGAGTTAAAATCATAAAATTAACTACAATTCAATCAATATACCATGTTTTAAAACCTTTAATGCAAGAACCGATGGATAGATCATAAAATTGGACAATTCATCTTTGAAAACTTTAGAAATCTCTTTGAATGTTTGGAGCCTCGATTAATAGGGTTTCAAGGATCAAAAAACATACCTCAATGAATCTAATCCTCCAATTTGATGAAGAATCTCCACTCAATTCTCCAATTGAAGCCCTTCCTTGAGTTTTGGCTCCAACGGAGTTCTAGAGAATTTCTAAGGGAATTTGGGTTTTGATTTTGAAGAATGAAATTATCTAAGTGTTAAAAGCTTATAAACATGTTTAAAATACCCAAAAGAACCTTTAGTAAGCGCCCTTTCTCTTATTTGGACTGGGGTGAATTTATAACTTCACCCCAGACAATACAGTATGCTGCGCAGAAACAACCTCAACCAATGAGTGGCCATCAACAACCCGTTTCCCAACAACCGGACCGTCCTTTGGCTTCTCTTCTCCCACACTAAGTTTCCAACCACGACACCCATCGACTGGGTGTCGACTGGCACACGAGCCATCTACTACCTCCGTCGTTTGGGGCTGTCATGGACAGTATTGGCTCAAGTAAAGGGTCCTTCCTCAAGACCCTTGCTTGGTCCTTGGGGTCTTTCAACCGGATATTTATAACATAAATATGTTTGTATACGATTTTAGTACCTACCACAACAATTTCATCCAAAATGAACATGTAAAACTCGATGAAACATGCCAAGACACACAAGGTCGTTCCAAGGCCAACCTTTCGAACGTCATGGACGTTCTTGGACGTTTGATCTCCAAACTTCATGAAACTCGACACACTGCCTATATACACTATAATAACTCATATAAGGACCTAATTCACTCATAAAACACACATATAGGCACATAACCACACATGAGGAACATAGGTAACTTAGCCGTCGAACGCCTTGGTCGTCCCTTGACGTTTCACTTCCAAATTACCTAAAACTCTAGACATTGCCTCAATACCACATTATAAACCAATTTAGAAACTTAGACCATAATGACAAAAATATTAGGATCTAGCTTCACCTCAGTCATTTTCGGGATATTACAACCGATACACTTATTTAAGCATGGAGACATGAAACACCGGATGAACAAAGCCAATTCACTAGGTAACTTTAATTCATATGAAACCTTGCCTATACTTTGCAAAATTTCATAGGGACTGACATAACGAGGACTAAACTTCCCTTTCTTGCCAAATCTCACCACCCCTTTCATAGGCGAAATTTTTAGATACACTTTATCACCTTGTTCAAACTCTAAGTCTCTTCTCCTATGGTCGGCATAAGACTTTGCAGGCTATAGGCTGTTTTCAATCGATTCCTTATAATATGAACTTTTTCCAAAGTCTTATAAATTGATTTTGGACCCAAAAGTGAAGACTCGCCCACGTCAAACCATCCAATTGGAGATCTACATCTATTACCATACAAGGCTTCATAAGGAGCCAAAGATATAGATGAATGGTAACTATTGTTGTAAGAAAACTCAACCAAAGGCATGTGTTTATCCCAATTCCCTTTAAATCAATTATACAAGCTCTAAGCATATCCTCAAGGTTTTAAATAGTACGCTCCGCTTGACCATCTATTTGGGGATGAAGAGCGGTGCTTAGCTTAACCTTGGTACCCAACCCGTTTTGGAATGACCTCCAAAACCTAGATGTGAATTGTACACCCCATCCGATATGATGGATAATGAAATACAATGGCAACACACAATCTTATCTGTGAAGATCCGTGCATAATCCTCCACCGAGTAAGTGGACTTGACGGGAATAAAATAAGCAAATTTGGTCAACCTATACACAACCACCCATATGGAGTAATGTTGCTTTTGTGTCCGAGGCAACCCTGCAAAAATATCCATATTAGTTTATTCCCACTTCAATGTAGAAACTTGGATTTTTTAAGTAAACCACCTGACTTTTGGTGTTCGGCTTTCACTTGTTGGCAATTTGGACATTTTGCAACCAATTCCCCTATGTACCCTTTCAATCCTTCCCACCAAAACACTTTTATAAGGTCATGATACATATTTTTTGAACCTGGATTGATGAAATAACGGGACCCATGAGCTTCCTCAAGAATTCGGTTCCTCAAGTCATCTACATTGGTGTAACACCCTGAAATGAACTAAGGTGAACTAAAGCTTTGTGAATGTTTCGTGAGTTTTCTTTGTGTTAAAATGAGTTAAATTTATTTTATGAGGCAGTATGTGAAGTTTTGTGAAGTTTGGAGGTCAAACGTCCGAGAACGTCCATGACGTTCGCAAGGTGTGCTTTAGAAAGTACTTGTGTGTCCTTGTGTGTTTGAGTGAGTTTTACGTGTTTGTTTTGCTTGAAATTGGTGTGAGATGTTCATAAGACCTAGACTACCATGTTTAGGGGTTTAAAATCTAGGTACGACCCCACCTAGGACCCACAAGGGGCCCTAGAGAAGTGCCCAATACTAGGACCCAAGACTGCCTTGGCAGTGTCCACCAACGAGACCAAATGGCGACCAGTGGTCCAACCATCGGCCCGTCGACTTGGTCTGTCCATTGGACCTGCAGGCCTGCATGTTTTAAGAGTCTCAGACCCAACCAACGACCACCACCAACGGACCATTGATGGACAAACTGTCCGTTGGTTGGAGTCGTCTTTGAGCTGCCAAAAAGCTGTCATTTTCCCTGTAATGACTTGGGGTGTTTGGTAAATTCACCCCAAGTCCTTTATGACCCTAGGATGATATTTAGGGGTTTTAAGTTATATTAGATTAGTTTTAAGTCCTAGACCCTAGATAAGACCCCTCACTTCAAAATATTCAAACTCTCTCTCTCTAAAGAAAAACTCTCTCAAGTCACCATTGCAGCTAAGACTCAAGGAGAACTAGGAGGGCTGGTCTGGACGTGCTTCTTCATCAAAATTAGTGGGTTTTCTTTTATTTGAGGTATGGTAGACATCCTTTAACTCTCTTTCATTCAAGGAGCAACTTCTAATGGATTTTCCAAAAGGGTTTTCAACCCTAGTTTCTTCTATCTTCAACTCTAAATGTGGGTCTTGCATGAAAACATTTCAAATGATTCAAATATGATGTTTCTAATGTTAGTTGCTGATTTGAATGCTAAAACTTCAATGAAATCATGTTAATGCGTTTTATCAAATTTTGGCTTAAGAAATGGGTTAAATGGGCTAAATGGGCTTGGTTTTGTAGTCTTTGAGCTTTGTTTTACTTGTGTTGTTATTGATGTTTAGCTACTTCCCTAAGGGCTAATTTATGATGAATTGTTGAGTAAAATGTTATAGGTGATGGAAGCTTGTATTAAAGGGTAAGTTGGTTATGTTTCTTTAGCTTTAATTATGAAATGCTCTTGAGTGGTATGGTTACCTTCTTGTTGGTGGTGTTTACTTGAATTGTATGAATATGTAGTTACTTGCATATTGTGAATGAGGACATGAAGGCATATTACGTGAATAAATATGGAAATGAAGTTATTCTTGTTAATGTGTTTTATGAAGCTTGTTATGAAAAGTATGCTAAGGATTATGTCTAAATGACTTATATGATTATGTGAAGCATGTTTAAGTGTGTGATGTAATGAAGGAAGGTATAAGAATGTATAGAATGAAATATAAATAAAATGATGCTTATGTGCAAGATGTGTTCAAATTTACACACACACTCACACTTGAATGAATAAATGAAGCTAAGTTAAGTCTAAAGGGGAATTTTGGGGTGAACACTATTTGTGAGTTGAGAAGAAGTGTTTAGTAGCAACCTCACTATTCCCAAGAGCTTTTTAATGTAGGTTGGAGGATGGATACCCTTCGTGAGTTGAGATGTTGTGTCCAAAAGTTATCCTTAACCTTTAGTAATGAATGTTGAGAATCCGTGGGGTGTTATGCTTAGCACCAAGAGGATATGAAGAAGGGGTGGCTATACTTCGTGAGTTGAGAAGTTGTATTCCAATGTACCTCTTGGGATGAGTAATCCTTGTGAGAAGAGGGTGAGTTACTTAGTAGCAATCTCCTTATCCCTTAAGTATGCGCCTGAATAGGTGTAGCTATTGGGAAATCCATGTAAAAGCTAAGAGAAAAGACCTCACTCTAGGAAAGTGGGGGACCCTTCTCCGATAAGGGAAGTATCGGGATTCCATGTTTAGCTCTCATGGTCAATGTAGGTTACGCTAACCCCCACAAAAGTAATGAAAGTACTAAGTCTTCTAAAAGAGTGTACTACTTAGGGTAGGTAGTGGAATGGAACACTACTTATCCATTGCACTAAGTAGGCATTCCGAAAGGGAAGTCCTGGTGAGTCTTAGATGAATTGAATGAGCTAAGTCTTCTAAAAGAGTGTACTACTTAGGGTAGGTGGTGGAATGGGATGACATCTACTCATTGCACTAAGTAGGCATTCCAAAAGGGAAGTCTTGGTGTGTTGTTTGAGTGTTCTTCTAATGTTATTGTCATTGAGTGGGGATTTTTTCTTTTGAGGCGAGTAAGCCTAGACGGGGTAGTCTTGAAAATCACCTAGTTGTGTATTGAAGGATGTGTATGGGTGTTTCCTTCATGTGTTACCTTGGTGAGTCTTAGGATAACCGTAGCTAGGGAAACTCCTACGGAAATGAGTTTACTTCTTCTTGGCTTGACTTTGGGAGTTCACTTTTTTGGGATTAAGATAGTTCACTGTAAAGGCTAAAATGAATTCACTATGAGTTTTCTTAAGTTCACTGTAGTGGTTCTATGCTTTACTGTAAAATGGTTCCTTTTGTTAAAATATTGGAAATTATTCTCTAAGTGTTAAATGATGATTCCTATGTTGTTTTACTTCTATAACTCATGAAGGTTTTTCGTATTTGGCATGAAAGCTTATTTTACTAAAACGCAGAAGGCAGATGAGATTTAGTGCAGAGGTGATCCACGAAGGACATCGACGGTCTGTTGTTCTATCGACGGACCGTAGATGGTGACCGTCCACTGATAAACAGGCATCTGGAGAAACTCGGGGAAATTTGACCAAGTGTGGGGCTACGAAACAATCGACAGTTCGTTGATTGATCAAAGGACCGTCCTATTGAATCGTCGATAAGTTCAGAGATAGTCCTAGTACTCGAAGTTGAAGAATGTCTAAGTATGGAACGACGGAAGGCATCGACAAACTGTAGACGCATCGACTACCGTGTTGTTGGTCCGTCGATTGATTCAGAGAAGATTCCAGCTGAAGGATGAAAAAGATGCTAAGTCTGGACTGACGAGGAAATCGATAGTCCGTTGTTTCATCGACAGACCGTCTGTGGGGGTCGTCGATTACAGCCGCATTTTTTCGACAACTTTCCTTATTTTAATTACTTTTAATTTAGGACAATGTTTTTTATAAATACGGTGTAAAACCTCGTTTTTGGGGTTGGATTCTATTACTATGTTCTTAGTTTGTTTTTGGAGTTTGAGTTTTGCAACTTTAGCATTAATTCAATTTCCTGATTTGCTTTTCAAGTGATTTCTTGTTATTTCAAGTTGAATTTCTGGATTTTCTTCGACTTGTCGAAGTAAGTTCATGTTTTATTATTTAACAACTATGAATTGTGTTCTTATATGCATGGGTAATTGAATCCACATCTAGGGTTATGGGAACTATGGGTGATTAACAAAGTAGACCTAGCTAAATAACAATTCTCAAATAGGTTATTGCATGTATTGATAATTCGTTCACTTAGAAGTCTTTTTAACGAGTGCACGTGTTAGAACTCACCTTGTTTCTACTTGCCGGACTAAGGAGTTAGTTAATAAGAAAAGAATTATCAACATAGATTTAGTAGTATATTATCTAATTGGCTATTCTGCAAAGTAATAACTAAGCCATACATCGAATATGATGCTTAATATGAAGTAAAGGTAAGGGTTAGTAGCTAATACACACGTAGACGGATCAAGGTGCGGGGTGAAATTCTCAAAATGCCGGGCCAAGGACTTATAGATACCTGACTTATCAATTTGCATGAAAAACACTAGGGAAGAATTGTTATAGCTAGGAATACGTCGTTATGAACCTATGGGGAACACTTACACCCTATTTTCTCTCACAACTTGATAAAAATCAAAGCTTTTCTCCTATTACTTGTTTACTTAGAGATATTAAAGAATTTTGTTTCACAAAACCACCCTTTTAATTACCTATTTTCGGAAAGAATTTGACTAAATAGAAGTAATTGCACATTGAAGTTAAGTCTAAACCATTTTCCTCGTGGGATCGACTCCAACCTAATAGTTGGGTCCTTTACTTGATACAAATGCTTTTACTTCTTTAGGGAGGTGTAATTTGAGCGTATCAAATACCACGACAGTTAACTCATGATCATGAGTTGGATAATTCTTCTCATGCACCTTAAGCTACCTAGAGGCATAGGCTACTAATTTCCCATGTTGCATAAGTACACACCACAAGCCCACTCAGGATACATAACAATATACAACGAAGCCCTTGGTACCCTCCGATAAAGTCAACACCGGAGCGGAAGTAAACCTATCTTTCAAGATTTGGATACTTCTTTCACATGCCTCCGACCACTCAAATTACATACTCTTTTGGGTCAAAATAGTCAAGGGAGATGCAATGGACACAAAACAATCCACAAACCTCCTAAAATAACCCGCTAGACCTAAGAAACTCCTAATGTCAGTTGGAGTCAATAGCCTAGGCCAATTTTTCACCGCCTCAGTTTTCCTGGGATCAACCTCAACTCCCTCACTAGAGATGATATTACCATGAAACGCCACTGCCTCAACCAAAACTCATATTTACTATACTTGGCAAATATTTGGTTTTCCTTAAGCAGTTGTAACACCACCCTCAAATGGTCCATATGTTCACCCTCATTTTTCAAATATATCAAGATGTCTCAATGAGATCAATAAATGTCGTCGGACATTAGTGAGACCAAGGACACTACTAAGAACTCATAGTGAGCATATCTAGTTCGGAATGCCATTTTTGGTACATCCTCACCTCTTATCCTAAGTTTGTGATACCCCGATCTCAAGTCAATCATAGAAAAGTATCTTGCCCCTTGGAGTTGATCAAACAAGTCGTCAATCCGAGGGAGAGGATACTTGTTCTTCATAGTGACTTTATTGAGTTGGCGATAATCGATGCACATTCTAAGGGACCCATCCTTATTCTTACAAACAAAACCGTAGCACCCCATGGAGATATACTAGGTCTAATTGTAACACTCCGGAAATGTCATGACTTAGAATTGAGGTTAATCTATTAAATAATGTTTAAAAATGATGTTTCCAGACCTATATTAATGTAATAAACTAATTTGGAAAAAGTTAGATCCAAAATGACAAAGAAAGACCTTGACGTCTGGAAACTAGCTAATTCGAACTAGTTGACGTCCCTATGTTTGGTCCAAAAATGACTTAGGTTAACTAGATCCTAACATGATAGTAAAGGAGGTCTAAGGTCCTAATGTGGTCTATTTTATGGTTTAGAGGCAGTAGCTAAGAGTTTAGGTGCATTGGAAGTCAAACGTCAAGGGTCAACCAACACGTTTGATGACTAAGTCACCTAAGTGTCTCATGTAAGGGTCTATGTGTTTATGTGTAATTCATGAGGTTGTAAGGTTCTTAAATGAGTTTAAATGGTGTATAAAGTCAGTGTGTCAAGTTTCGTGAAGTTTGGAGGTCAAACATCCAAGAACGTTTCAGTGTATTTTAGGTATATGAAGAGGTTTCAAACACTAAGACCTAGTTTTAGACTTCATTTTCAAAAACCCAAAACCCTCTCAAGAAAGACTCTCCCAAAACCCAATAGAAGCTTTAACTCAAGGAAGGGCTTGGAGGGACTGGTTGTGGACGTTTATTCATCAAAAATTCATGGGTTATTTTCTCATTGAGCTATGGTAGTCATCCTTGAACTCTCTTCCATTCAAGGAGCCATTTCTAAGGAATTTCAAAAGAGGTTTTCAAACCCTAACTTCTTCTATCTTGGATTCTGAGTATGGGTATTGTATGAAAATGTTTTAAAGGATTTACTATGCTATTTCAAATGTTAGTTGGTTATTTTAATGCCAAAACTTCAAAGAAACCATGTTATTGCTTTTTATCCACTTTTGGCATATGAAATGGGTCTAATGAACATGATTCGATAATGTTAGACTTATAGTTTCTTTATCGTTATATTGTGACTTAGCTACTGCCCTAAGGGCTATTTTATGAAGTATTATTGAGGAATTGACTATATGTGGTGAAAGCTTGGATTAATGGTAAGTTGGTTAAATTTTTTAACTCTTATTATGAAATGCTCTTGAGTTGTATGTTCCACCTTTGGTGGCGGTGTTTACTTGAAACATATGAATGTGAATATACTTGTGTATTGTGAATAAGGCCATAAAGGAATATTATGTGAAATAAGATGATAATGATGTTCTTCTTGTTGATGTGCTTCACAAAGCTTATTATGTGAAGTATGCTAGGGATTATGTCTAGAAGAACTATATGTTTATGTGAAGCATGTTAAAGTAGGTAATATGATGAATGAAAGTTTAAGCATGTTTATAAGTCAGTGTTATGAAAATAGTGATTATGTGAAAGGTTAGCTTACATGTACAACACTCACACTTTGAATGAATGAATGAATGAGTCTAAAGAATGTGAATAAAAATGAGAGTTTTGGGGTGAACACTCTTCGTGAGTTGAGATTAACTGTTTAGTAGCAACCTCACTATTCCCAAGAGCTTTCTAAGATAGGTTGGAGGTTGGATACCCTTCGTGAATTGAGATGTGGCATTCCAATGTAACCTCTAGGGATAAGTACCCTTTGTGAGTTGAGATATGGTGCTAATTATATATCCCTTAACCTATAGTAATGAATGTTTAAGACTCCGTGGGGAGTTATGCTTACACCGAGAGGATATGAATAAGGGATGGTTAAACTTCGTGAGTTGAGGTGTTGTATACCAATGTACCTCTTGAGAAGAGTATTCCTCGTTATTAGAGAATGAATTACATAGTAGCAATCTCCTTGTCCCTTAACTATGTTCCCGCATAGGTGTAGCTATTGTAGAAGCCATGTAAAAGCTAAGAGAATGACCCTAACCTAGAAAAGTGGGGATCCCTCATTCGATAGGGGTAATATCGGGATTCCATGTCTAGCTCTCATGGTCTATGTCGGTTAAAGCTATCCCCCACAAAAATGAATGAAATGAGTCTCCTTAAAGAATGTACTAATTAGGGTAGGTAGTGGTATGGGACGCTATTGATCCATTGCACTAACTAGACATTCCGAAAGGGGAGTCTTGGTGTGTTTTGTATGAAGTGTATGGATGAGTTATCATGTGTTGTAAATGAAGTTAGATGACTTAAGGTATAATGTTAAGGAAGCAAGTTAAAGTTATGTTTTACATAATGAAGTTATGAATGATGAATGTAGTGTACTTGATCCAAGGAAATCCTCAAGGAGCACTAAGTTGGAGTAGTAGTATGGGATGCTACTCTCACATTGCACTTAGTGTAACATACACGTCCCATTGGAGAAGGGCACTTATGTGAAGTCCTTGATGCATGAATGTTATTCTAATGTCTAGTTTAGAGTGTGGACTTGTTTCCCGTGTGAGGTAAGCCTATGGTTGGTAGTTAGGTGTGTATTGAAGGGGGTGTATGGGAGATTCCTTCATGTCTTACCTTAGTGAGTCTTAGGATAACTTGGTTAGGGAAACCTCAAAGGAAGTGATTTCACTGTGTTGTGGTATGAATGGATTCATTGTAAAGTGGGTTTCAGTGTAATGTTCTTCTAGTTGACTGTATAGTAACTCCATGTGCTAAAATTGTGGAAACCTTTTATTATGTGCTAAATGATAGTTCTTATGCTATTTTACTTCAATATTCAAAGGTTTTACTCAATTGGCATGAAAGCTTATTTCTACTAAAATGTCCCTTTTTGCATGATTTTGCATATGCCATACTTAGTACATTGTTTGTACTAACCGCACACTTTTTTATAATTAATTAGTATAGGTTTGAGGAAAGTTGAAGACTAGAAGGCAAGCTTGGGAATCGACTCTCTCAAGACTAAGTATATATTCGAGGGAATAGTTGTATTTCTTTCATTATGTATTTTCTTTTAATGTAAGGCCGTGTCTCAGAGATGTTTAAGTTGTGTCTTTAAGTTGGCTTGTGAAGATGAGATCACTCTTTATTATTTATGAAAGATATTTTATTAATATTATAAATGTCATGAAAGTTCTTAATTCCGCATCACTTTTCATGTCTTGTAATGATTGATAGCAAATGGCTAGTATAAGATCTCCGATAGGTCAAGTATGCACTTGTCCGACCTAAGGATTCTCCCTTCTGCTAGGGGGTACTTTATGGTCGTGATAGACTTCGTATAAGAGCATAAGTATATGTGAAATAGATTAGGGTCTAAAGTCTCACAAGCCACATCTATTAGAGTCTTGTTCATCGATGTGAGTCGCGATACATCCATGAATGAGAGGCTATAGGAATATAGAGTATCACTTTCTTCATTACTCTTGTATTGTGTCATAGAACTTAACTCCATAAGGTCTCTCTCTTCTTTTCCCTTGCCCGGTGGTTTCCTAGATGTGATTGCTTGGAAGGGGAGATGTTTCTAAGTTTAAGGGAGAGAAAAGTGAGTTTTGATGCTTATGATAGTTTGTGGCTAATTGAGTAGATTCGAAGGTTATTTTTGAGGATTGTGATGTGATGCCATTTATGTCTATGTGTGACTTATGAGATTGGAAGTATTATGATTTGAAATTGTATGGTGATGTAGTTCTAAGCATGGTAAGAGTTAAAATGGTTGAATGAAGTCCTTTTTGGGGGGAAATGAGTCATCTTAAAGTTGTGTATAGTGATTGTAGAGAATTAAAGAGTAAATTTGAGGAGTGTTGAAAGAATGTGGTAATGTTGTGAGAAAGAAGGGATTTTATTCCATGAGTTGAGATATGTGATGCCTAAGAGTTGAGTAAGGTGATCATCAAGGGTGTTGTTCTAGATTGAATCCTAAGAGGAGGGTGTTGTGTTTGACTTGTAAGGTTGATGTCTAGTCTTGATGTGCATGAGTTCAGGGTGGTGTGAGTTCCTACCTTGTGAGAACTGTAGTGGTACTATGAAGTATGAGACCTTGAATATGGCTTTACCCTAAGTGGGGGAGAATGAGTTCAGAATAAAGTTAATAGATGTCCTTATCTTTTTTCTATTCTTATTCAAGATTGAGAGCACAAATCCTTGGTAGTTTGGTAATGATTAAGAGCCTTGCATATTAGTATGAGTTGCATTAATCTTGCATTAATCTTTATGTTATGACTGCGTTTGATGGTATTATGTTTTGCATGCTCTTGACTATATCATAATTACATTGGGAGAATCGGTGGTAAACCTATATTTCTCGTGTTAAGGTGTAGCTAATGATATTGCTTAATTTCTTCAAAGTTGTTTTATCATGTTATAATGTGAGTTAGTATGATTTGTATCTGATGTTGTCATACTTTGATATTAAAATTACTTGAAAGATGAATTAATGAATTTTTAGCATGTTTTACTGTTAAGGTTTTTGTATTCACTGTAAAAATATCAAAGTTTGAGAAAAAATGTATTTTATTGGATAATGGTTTCAATGTGTTTAAAATGATGTTTATGAGCGTGTATAATATTTGAGAAGGTAGTTTCTCCATAAATGAAGAATTAAGTGTGTGCTTGAATTTGGAAATTTCCTTTCAAAAGTTGCATGTGATGCAAAAGTGTTTATAAATGTGTAGTTGGTGTTCCTTGTAAGTTTGGTGGATTGAATATGAATATTTGGACCTTTTATGTGATGTGTTATATGCTGCTAATTGAGTCCTTGATGTTCTTAAAAGTGTTTAGAGTCATTCGAGGACGAATGTTGTTCCAAGTGGGGAGAATGTAACACCGTAAAACTAACTAAGTGAAACTAGAGCCATACATGTGTGTGATGAGTTATTAAATTCCTTAAAGGGTTTATAATGATGTCCTTAGGTAGTTCATGAAGTTTGGTGATGTTTGGAGGTCAAACGTCCAAGAACGTCCATGACGTACGGAAGGTATGCCTTAGAAAGTTCTTTTGTGTCCTCATGTGTTTTAGCAAGTTTTACGTGATCGTGTTGATTTAAAATGATATGGGATGTTACTAATATCTAGACGACTATTTTTAGGGGTTTAACGTCTGGGCACGGCTCCACCTAGGACCCACGAGGGGCCCTAGAAGAGGACCCCATCCCTTTGGCAGGATGCTTCCAAGCAGTGACCAACGACAGCCACAAGGGACGGAACGTTGGTCAAACAAAGGCCCGTCAACCTTTGGCTTCTATTGGCCCTTCAAGGCCAGCAATTCCTGCACAAAATGGAGGCTCAGCCCAATCAACGGACCCCATCTAAGGGGCATCGACTGGGCAACGGCCCATCAGTGAGGAGGACGTTAGGTTGGCCTGCAAAAGCTGTCAATTTTCTGCCCTGGCTTGAGATGTTTTTTAAATTCACCTCAAGTCTTTTATGAACCATGTGTTATTATGTAGGGTCTTTTAGGTATATTAAGTGGTTTCAAACACTAATACCTAATTTTAGACTTCATTTTCAAAAAACCAAAACCCTCTCTCAAGAAAGACTCTCCCAAAACCCAATAGAAGCTTGAACTCAAGGAAGGGCTTGGAGGGGCTGGTTGTGGACTTTTCTTCATGAAAAATTCATGGGTTTTCTTTTCATTAAGGTATGGTAGTCATCCTTTAACTATCTTCCATTCAAGGAGCCATTTCTAAGGAATTTCAAAAGAGGTTTTCAAATCCTAACTTTTTCTATCTTGGACTCTAAGTATGGGTCTTGCATGAAAATATTTTAAAGGATTCAAATATGATATTTCTAATGTTAGTTGGTGATTTTAATTCCAAAACTTCAATGAAACCATGTTATTGCTTTTATAAACTTTTGACTTTTGAAATGGGTCTAATGAACATCATTCGAAAATGTTAGAGTTATAGTTTCTTTATGGTTATATTGTAACTTAGATACTTCCCTAAGATCTATTTTATCAATTATTATTGAGGAATTGATTATATGTGGTGAAAGCTTGGATTAATGGTAAGTTGGTTACATTGTTTAACTCTTATTATGCAATGCTCTTGAGTGGTATGGTCTACCTTTGGTGGCGGTGTTCACTTGAAATATATGAATGTGAATCTATTTGTGTATTATGAATAAGTCCATAAAGGCATATTATGTGAAATAAGATGATAATTATGTTGTTCTTGTTGATGTGCTTTATGAAGCTTATTATGTGAAGTATGCTAGGGATTATGTCTAAATGAACTTTATGTTTATCTAAAGCATGTTAAAGTGTGTAATATGACGAATGAATGTGTAAGCATGTTTAGAAGTCAATGTTATAAAAATGGTGATTATGTGAAAGGTGCATCACATGTACACACACTCACACTTTGAATGATGTAATGAATGCAACTAAAGAATGTTAATGAAAAGGGGAGTTTTGGGGTGAACATTCTTCGTGAGTTGAGATGAAGTGTTTAGTAGCAACCTCAGTATTCCCAAGAGCTTTCTATGATAGGTTGGAGATTGGATACCCTTCGTGAGTTGAGATGTGGCATTGTAATGTAACCTCTAGGGATAAGTACCCTTCGTGAGTTGAGATGTGGTGCTGATTAGATATCCCTTAACCTATAGTAATGAATATTTAAGACTCTGTGGGGGAGTTATGCTTAGCACCGAGAGGATATGAAGAAGGGGTGGTTACACTTCATGAGTTGAGATGTTGTATTTCAATGTATATCTTGAGATGAGTACTCCTCGTTAGTAGAGAATGAGTTACTTAGTAGAAATCTCCTTATTCCTTAACTATGCACCCGCATAGGTGTAACTATTGGAGAAGCCATGTAAAAGCTAAGAGAATGACCCTACCCTATGAAGTGGGGATCCCTCATCCGATAGGGATAATATCGGGATTCCATGTCTAGATCTCATGGTCTATGTCAGTTAAAGCTAAAACCCCAAAAAAGAATGAATGAATTAAGTCTCCTAAAAGAATGTACTACTTAGGGTAGGTGGTGGTATGGTACGCTATTTATCCATTGCACTAAGTAGACATTCCGAAAGGGGAATCTTTGTGTGTTTTATATAAAGTGTATGAATGAGTTATCATGTGTTGTAAATGAAGTTAGATGACTTAAGGTCTATTGTTAAGGATGCAACTTAAAAGTTTTATATAATGAAGTTATGAATGATGAATGTAGTGTACTTGATCCAAGGGAATCCTCAAGGAGAACTAAGTGGGAGTAGTAGTATATGGGATGCTACTCTTACATTGCACTAAGTGTAACTTACAAGTCCCATTGGAGAAGGGAACTTATGTGAAGTCCTTAATGCATGAATGTTCTTATAATGTCTAGTTTAGAGTGTGGACTTGTTTCCCGTGCGAGGTAAGCCTATGGTTGCTAGTCTTAAGGATCACTTCGGTGTGTATTGAAGGGGGTGTATGGGCGGTTCCTTCATGTCTTACCTTTTTGAGTCTTAGGATAACTTGGTTAGGGAAACCTCAAAGGAAGTGAGTTCACTGTGTTATTGTATGAATGGGTTCACTTTAAAATGGGTTTCACTGTAATGTTCCTGTAGTTCACTGTAAAATGACTCCTTGTGCTAAAATTATGGAAACCTTTTATTATGTGCTAAATGATGGTTCTTCTGATATTTTAATTCAATATTCATGAAGGTTTTATTTAATTGGCATGAAAGCTTATTTCTACTAAAACGTCCCTTTTTGCATGATTTTGCATATGCCATACTAAGTAAATGAATGATAGCAAATGGCTAGTACAAGACCTCCGAAATGTCAAGTACGCAATTGTCCGACCTAAGGGTGGTCCCTTCTCCTAAGGGGTACTTTTGGGTCTTGACAAATGGCTCCCAAGAAAGATATCGTCTAATCAAAAAAGGGCAAACCCAAATTGCTTTCCCCGTCTCGTCGGATGATCGTAGAGTCTAACAACGATCAAGACCCAGCCTAAGTCCCTCAGGGTGAAACAACCCCAACTTCTGTTGCACGGGTCACAAGGGGTACCCCCCGGAAGTTGGTTCCCGAAGTAGTCAATGCCTCCTAGTATGATGAGGAGCGTAGACTGATGGTGAAAGTTCTGAAGGGGGCTCAGCTTCAGGCTCTGAATCTGTTTCCGCCTCAAGGTTGGCCCAATCTTCTGTGTCAAATGCGGCCACTGCATCCGGTTCCGCCTCTCAGGGAGCCACTTGGTCGGATGGCCATGACCACCAAGCCTTGTCTAATGAGGCTACCAGCTCAGAGTTTGCACTCGCACCTCAAGCTGATGACTCCGCACCTATTGCTGAGGAACCAAAGAGATGGTGCATCGATGGTCAATACCGGGTGTACAAGGATGCAAGAATGCTGAATGAAAAAAGGGTGATGACTCGTTTCGTGACAGATGATCATCGAGTTCTCACTGGGAGTTTGCACACGGCTCACAAGGTGCACAGACTCTTCAACCTGCACAAGTTTGAATGGATGGCTCGGAGTCTGGGCACCTATAGTGAGGAGATAGTAAGAGAGTTCTACTCATCCTACATAGGTACTCTCCGAGGGTCCCTATACAGGCGGGCGACACCTGCCAAACAGGATTCTCTTACATCTACACTAGTCAGGGGCTGCCGGGTTGATATCTCTAAGGCCACCATATGCCGTTTCCCATACAGCCCTACCATTGACGCACAGGCGACACACAACACCGCAGAGTTTGACTACAGGTTGTGGGTTGTACAAATTGGCGAGTTTGGTCGGAATGTGGAGCAACGTCAGGCAACAAAGAAATTGTTGGCTCGATATCTAGAAACTGATGGTGAGAGGGAAGACTGTGTGGTAGATCCCTGAGGGATGATCAAGAAGGCAACCCTTACCTTTGTGGCAAAATTCTCCTGGCTGCTAGTCCAACACAGGTTATCCCCCACACAAGCGGATAATATAGTCACATGTGATAGGGCAGTGTTGGTAGCAGCCATGGTAGCAAGAATAGAGATAGACTTCGCGCGGGAGATAGACTTACCCATGAGGTGTCAAGAGAGGGTGAGGAGATTTGAGTGTTCAACAGTTGGTACCTAGCTTGAACTTTCCTGGTTAGTCTTGTGAAAGGAATCTGTGTGAGAAGCTAGGAAATGCTCATAGGCCCTTTTTCGAATTAGCCAACATCTAGCCTAAAAGAAGTTGACCAAATGAAAGAATTGACCCTTTTTATCCAAATTTGTTGAGCCTATAATAGAAACATTTTTTCCACGAACTCACCTTCCCAAGGTCTAATGTTTTGGCCACAGTCCCTCCTTGGACATGTGCACCTCGACTAAGGCCAAAAGCCTAAGTTGAGGGTGGCTAATGCAGTAAATAACCTCGTCTTGGCCCTGACCCGACTTCGGGTATTGTGCACCTCAACTCATGGAAAAGTCATGAGTTGAGGGTGGCTATTATGAGTGAGGACCCATAAATGGTTATGAAAAGAATTGGATGTTGAAATAAAAGAGAAAGTGAGCACGAGATTTGACTCGATAAAATTAAACAATTGATTGAAAATAAAAAGAAAAATAAAAGAGCGAAAAGAGTTTGAAGAGAAAAGGATGCAAAAAAAGTAAGAGTCACATCAAAAAAGGAGAGCAAGGCAAAGATGAACAGAGAAGAAAAATAGGGTGTCAAAGGAAATGAAATGAGGTAGAATGCTTAGCGGTAATGTCAAGGAGGGCAAAAAGACACTAAAATTTACCCAAATGTACCATACCTAACCCTTAGCCTACGTTACAAGCCAAAAAAGTCCTACCGTGAGCCTAGAGTCTAGTATGGTGAACCTAAGTAGTGAAAATAAGGGCACGTCTATGACGAAGATTACTAACTATTTTGAACTTGTTCTTGAGCGCGAATGTTGAACAAAGATCCTTGTACCCAAACTTCTAATCACTGTGAGAAAAATTAGGATTTCTTTTGAAGTGAGGGCACTAGTTGCGGTATTGGAAAGTTGGTGCCTTGGTGAGAGGAAAAACAGTAGAGGTGTCTGTTTCATAGTGAGTTTGTGTCATTATATGATCCGCATGAGTTAGCTTGTCGAACTTGAAAAAGTAAGCCTTCACTGAATCAAAGAAAGAGTCGGTATTGATAGCATGTGATTGCAAAATTTTAAAAGAGTTTACTTTGGTACAAATGATGTTTGGAGTCATAGTGCGTCGCTTGAGAACAAACACCGAATTTAAGATGAGGGTGTTCATGTACCGTGGTTTCACAGTGCTTTCAATGCATTTTTCTTAAGAGTTGTGTGTGTTGAGAGCCTTTTTTGTAGTAGTTGTAACAAGTTTTGTGTTTGGTTTGAAGGAAAGATGTTCAGGTTGAAAACGCACAAGGGAGCTGCAAAAAATGCAGAAGATGACCTACGAAGGCCATCGACAGTCCATAGGTGGTGACTGTTGATGTACAGTTCAGGCTAAGGGAGAAGATCAGGGAAATCTGGACAACTGTGGAACTAGGGGAGAAAACGACAAGCCGCCGATTGATCGACGGACCATACTGGTGAACCGTCGATTGGTTCAGAGTTCTAGTACCTGACCTTTCATGATTCTAAGTGTGGAATAATGGAGGAGCATCGATGGATCGTAGATGAGTCGACAGACAGTACTGCAGGTCCGCCATTGGATTCAAAGAAGGTGCTCGCTAGTGAAGAAATATAATTCCAATTTTGAACTGATGGAGGCAGTTGATGGACCGTTGTTCCATCGACGTTCCATCAATGAGGTCATCTATTCAAGCTGCGTCAACTAAACAAACGTTCCTTATTCTAATTCCTTTGTCTTTAGGACTATGTTTTCTGTTAATAGGGGATTAAAACCTTGTTTTTGGGGTTAGATACTCTTGGATTGTTCTTTTTTGTGTTGGAGATTATTGGTTGCAAACTTTTAGCAATTAATTATTTCCGGATTCGTGTCGAAGAATTTTTGTGCAATTTCAAGTTGAATTTCTGGATTTCTTCTTATTGTTAAGTAAGTTCATGAATTCTTCATTAAAACTATGAATTGTGATCTTGCTTGAATGGGTAACTATATCCACAACTAGGGTTGTGGGAACCACGGGTAATTAACAATATAAACCTAACAAGTAAGCAATTCTCAAATAGGTTCTTGCATGTATTGATAATTAACGAGTGCACACGTTAGAACTTTCCTTGTTGCTACTTGCCGGACCAAGGAGGTAGTTAATAAGAAAAGAATTATCAACAAAGATTTAGTGGGATACTATCTAATAGGCTAGTGTCAATTGGTACGAAATACTAACTAAGCCATACATCGATTATGATATCTAATATGAGGTAAATGTAAGGGTTACTAAAGCATACAAATGTAGCCGGACCAAGGTACGAGGTGAAATTCCGTAGATGCCGGACCAAGGATTTAGGAATACATAACTTACCACTTTACAAGCAAACCACTAGGGAAGAATTGCTAATGCTAGGAATATTCCCTATTTAGTCTCACAACTTGATAAAAACTCACTAATTACTTTTGCTTACTTGTTAACTTAGATTGATTAAGGAACTTGTTTCATAAAAAAAAAGCTTTAATTACTTGCTTTCGGAAAGACCTTGGCTAAATAGATGTGATTGTAAATTGAAGTTAAGTCTACACCATTTTCCTCATGAGATTGAGCCCAACTTACTAGTGGGGTTCTATAATTGATTAAGACCGCTTATACTTATTTAGGGAGGTGTAATTTGAGCGTAAAAGATCTTTTTGGTGTGTGTGGAAGGATTGTATGGGTGGTCCCTTCATAACACACTCAAGTGAACCTTAGAATCACCTTTGGTAAGAAGGTCTCATGTGTATGTGTTTTGATGTGTTCTTGATGCTATCTTGTTATATGTGATTCATATGTGAAATTAGTGTGATATGTGGGTTTCTATATTATGATATAAATTTTAATGTAAAGAGCATATTTTACTGTAAAATAGCATATTTGACATAAATGTCATTTATCATGAATTTATGTATTATATCATGCTTAGTACATTCATTGTACTAATTCCATACAATTTGTCTATATATAAAGTTGTAGGTGGAAGGTGAGAAGTATCTTGAAGCAAAGCTTGGAAACTAGGAATCTTTGAAGAAATGTTGGGGTATGTCCTCACTTGATTCAAGGATATAACTATTTTTAGATTACTTTCATTAAAATTATTCTAATAGACATTAATTTTCTATATTCCTATTGTGTGGGCCGTGTCCCAAGTATTCTTTAGTCTAAGAATGGCGTATGTTGAGACTTAGTATTTTCTATCCTTTTATTTTAAAGATGTTTTGATCTATTATTCGTGTGAAAAGTTTTAATTTCGCACTACTTTTCATATATGTATGCAATGAACAATGTCAAAAGGGCTTGTACAAGACCTCCAAGAGGTCAAGTACGCCTTGTGACGACTCTAGAGTGCCATAACTTTGAGGGGGTACTTTGGGTCGTTACAAACTTTGTATCAGAGCATAGGTGCTAATATAGTTCTTAGGAATCAAAAAGTCTCAAAAAGCCACGTCTAGTAGAATCTTGTTCATTTGTGTGAGTCGCGACACATCTATGAGCGAGAGGCTATAGGACGATAGAGTTTCCCTTCTTTTATACTCTTGTGTCGTGTCGAAGAGTAAAAAGTTATGAGTGTCCTTCTTAATGTTTTCCTTTGTGTTTATAGGTAGATGACTACTAGAAGGATGGTTTCATGGAGGGTTGAATAAGAGAGGGTGAATGAGTACATTCCTCCTCAAGTTTAACGCGTTGAGCAAGTTCTTCAAGGTAGACAAGGTCCTGAAGGTGCTCAAGTTCCTGAAGGTGCTCAAGTTCCTAGTGGGGGTCAAGGGGATGAGGTTCAGGTGGTTCCCTGGACTTGACTAATGGAGAGTTATATATGCTTTACTTGCCCTAGACCGAGCCATGACAACTCATGTGACTAATGACGTTGGGCATAGGGTTAATGCTTTGAGGATAATTATGACCTCTAGATTGAGGGACTTTGAGAGTATGAATCCTCCTATCTTTCTAGGCTCTAAGGTGGGAGAGGATCTCCAAGAGTTTCTTAATTGTCTGTACAAGGTGTTGAGTGTCATGGGGGTGACTTCTAGGGAGAAGGCGGAGTTAGCTTTGTACCAATTGAGGGATGTTGCTCAAGTGTGGTACACTAAAGGGAAAGATAATAGGCCGGTTGAGTCGGGTCCCATAGAATGGGAAGAGTGTACGGAGGCTTCCTTAGAGAAGTACATTCCCCATGAAAGGAGGGAGGTGAAGGTTGAGAAGTTCATTAATCTCAATCAAGTAAATATATGTGTTAAAGAGTACTCTTTTTTTGTCTAGGTATGCTTCATCCTTGGTGTCTAACCTAAGGAATAAGATGAGTAGGTGTTTTACCGGTGTTGCCGATCTTGTGAAAGAATAGTGTAGTACGACCATGCTCCATAGTGACATGAACTTGTCATGGCTTATGGTGTATGCTCAATCCATTGAGGATTCCAAACTTAGTAGGATATCAAGGAATTTGAAGAGAGGTGGATCCAATGATCAAAACAAACCTAGATTTAAGAAGAGGGATCCAAACCATGATGGACCTAGTGCTACTAAGGTCAAGAGTGAAGGTTGTAGTAGTTCGCAAGGTGTTAAGCCTACTTGCTCTACTTCTAGGAAGAAGCACTTTGGGAAGTGCCTAGTTGGTACCGGAAATTGCTTTGGTTGTGGTAAGGATGGTCATAAGGTGAGGGATTGTCCTTCTATTGTTGCCAGAGGAAAATAGGGTAAGCAAGTTCCGCAAAGTGTTCCAGAAGGTGTTGTTCCAAGAAAGAATCGCTTCTATGCCCTCCGGGCTACGGGATAAAAGCCGTAAGAAGATGATGTTGGTAAGTTATAGTTATATCTCATTAATTGTTATGAGTTCCTTCTAAGTGGCAGAGTATGATGAGTAGTGGAGTTGTGATTTGTTGTCTCTTCAATTCTATTTTATTAAATCTTGAGAGATAGAATGTCATAGTAGCATGTTGCATGTTGCATTGTGTTTAGGAGTCTTGTTGAAATTGAATTTCATTGATTCCTTGAATTGTGTATTTTATAAAGTTGAGATTATGTTTTAAATTGATTTTATCTGGTTTTGTCTCTCATATTGTCATGCTTTCATCATAAATATTTCAGAGTTGCTTTTTTGAAAATTTGAGCATGTTTCACTGTAAGGTCTTGGCATTTCACTGTAAAGATTTTGGAATATTGACTAAATTGTGTTTTCATGGAAAATGGTTAAAATGTTAATAGTGTTGAAGTATATGAGCATGGTAATATGTGGAGAAGGAGTTCTTCCTAATTGAAATGAAGAAATATGAGTCATATTGCATGATGAGTCGTAGATTAGTTTCTATCTTCTTGTTGTGTTTTGAGTCTCTTGATTATGTGAAATTGGTGTTCCTAGATATATGAGTTTTGTATTTTATGGTATGGTTATGTTCTTCTAGTCTTGAGTGTATCATCTTTTGAAAGTGCCTAACATGAAGCAAGTGTCATTCGAGGATGCATGTTGTCCAAGAGGTGGAGATTGTAACCACCCTAAAAATGAACTAGGTGAAACTAGAGCGTAACACGTGTTTCATAGAGTTATGAAGTCCTAAAATGATTTATAATTGTGTTTATAGTTAGTGTCTAAAGTTTCGTGAAGTTTGGAGGTCAAACGTGCATGACGTTCAAAAGGTTTGCCTTGAAACGTGCTTTTGTGACTTAGTGTATTTCGTCAAGTTTTGCGTGTTCGTTTTGGTTAAAATTGATTTGAGGGGTCCTTAACATGTGTACGAGTATATTTGGGTTGGGAACGTCCGGGCAAAACTCCCCAAGGACAAACCAAAGGGTCCTTGAGGAGGACCTAACTCAAGAGGCATAACTGTCAAAACCAGCCCCACCAACGGATTCGATGGCCAGTTGGCCAGTCGACGCCACGTCAATGAGGGGCGTAGGTTGGGAATTAGTTTGGAGCTTTATATCCCATGTGAGAGCCTCTGATCCAATCGATGGTTTCCAGCACAGCCCGTCGATGGATCAACGAGGCGTCAATTCTGGCCCGTCGATGGCACCTGCTGAAATTGTGCAGGTGTCTCGGCCAACCCAAGGGCATTTTTGGGTTTTTACCTAGCCTTCCTAAAATTAGTTGGAGTGTTTACTAAGTGTGTTTTAGGTATTTTATGTAGTTTTATAAGTCTAGAATCCCTATTCAATTCATTATTCAAAATAAAAACTGCAAACCCCTAAAGAACACTCTAGAACACCATTGAAGCTTGAAGGGATATTGGAGATTGAAGGGTGATTTCTCCATCAAATATTCTCAATTTTCATGGTCTAGAATCAATTAAGATATGGTTTTCATCCTTGAATCTCTTTTCTTGAAGGATCCAGACTTCAAAGTGGTTTTACAACGCTTTCTCAAAACATGACCTTCTAACTTGATATCTAGCCATGGGTTCTTGCGTATAATGTTTTGAATCATTGTCTTATAATTGAATTAATGTTAATTTGATAATTTTAACCTAAGAACTATATTAACCCATGTAAATAATGCAATCCTAGTTTTGACTATTTTATGGGTGATTTCATCATGTCTTTATACTATTGAATTCTTATGTAGTTTACTTTGGGCTCTTTAATAATGAATGAATTATGTTAGAATGATGTGTAGGCTGTACTAAATTGATGAATTCATATTGTAATATATTGGATTCATTGTATATTGAGATTATTGGATTGAATTGGTGATCAGGGCTATTGGTAAGAGGCTTTGAGTATTGAGTTTGTTGGATTGGGTATGGATTGATGTTGTGAGATTTGATCTGTGGTATGATGGCCTAACTCGCTCTATTTTTCGTTGTATAGGTATCGAATTATGATGATGTTTTTTATGGTCCACTTATGGTGGCGGTGCTTATGTGCTATATTTATGAAGAATGTGGCTTCATTGGCATTACTTTATGAATTGTGAAACAATGTGGCCTCATTGGCAGTACTTTATGAACAGTGTTAGTATCATGTACAAATTTAATTAATGTGAGTATTTTAAAGGTCTTGATGACTTATATGTATATATTTGAAGTCATGAATGTGTTCTCCTAAATGAATATAAGTGATCATGATAGGCCATAGTGATACATTGTATGTGTAGACTTGATGTTGAAGTGTGAATCTTCTTAGTTGACTATATGAACCTTATGATGAGTTATGTTGATGATTCTATAGAAGTGTATAGGATGACTTGCAAGTATACTAAGTTGACTCTATGTGCTTCTTAAATGATATTCTATATGTGATAATGGAAAGTATATGTGTCTTGTTTTGGTCGACATGTGTCCCTTACTTGATACATGAAGAATATGAATATGAATCATTGAATATGATCTTAAATATAGCAAAGAAGGTCATTTATGTGGAAACTTTTAGAAACAAGGTTATTGTCACGACCCACAAGTACACCCTAGAAGTTAGAGCGTCCTTGAGATCGTCACACGGCAAATGAGACTTCAAGAAGTCTCATCTAAGCCTCTCGTATCCATTCATTGCATAATAACATACTAAAATGAGTAAGAATTTAAAACTTTCTTCACACACGAAGAACTCTTTTATAAATAATACACAAGCGGAAGACTTTTATTAAAACATTAACCCTTTACAACCCTTGAACCATCTAAACTTAGAGTATACAAGACTTGGGACTAATCCGTTACAAGTCAATAACATAAAGACTAAAACATTAAGACATAACCGAACGTGTGAATATTATCCTTGAATCGATGAGGACTCACCAATACTTCATCTTCAACTCTTAGAAACCTATCCGCATCCACGGTACATGAAGACTTCAAATTCCCTACACTTTAGTCAAAAAGGGAAAAGAAGTTAGCACATTAGATGTACTAAGTATGGAAGCCATGCAAAAACTATGTAAAAGGGACATTCATGCTTTTCATGAATTTCGGTTAAAACATCTTAGTATAAACATAAGAACAACATTTATCACATTAGAAATACATAAGAAAATCATTTAAGCAATTATCATATTTTTAAAGTTCACTTTACAGTGAACCACTTCACTGTGCAGTGACCTTTCTTCCATGTTACAGTGAAGTGCTTAGCACTCACGTTAAACATCTTTTACCATGTAGCCTTCTCGCTAAAGCTATCCTAAGATTCACTTAAGTCAAACAAAGAGAGACCGCCCATACACCCTCTCTAGATATGCCTAAACGATTCATAAGATTACTCATAATGAGGCACATACACACCTAAAATACATCAACATACAAAACATAAGATCCTCCTACCAAAGGTGATTCCAAGGTTCACTTGGGTGAGTGTGGAGCGACCGCCCATACAATCCCTATAACACACACACACAAGGGATCCTATAGACTACCTAGCATAGAATCATTCTCACTTAATACAATAGCATACATCAAACATGACATTCTCCTTTAAAAGGTTATCCAAAGACCTACTCAAGTAACTCAAGAAGATAACGTCCATGATTGACCTCTTCAAGAATACCTAAATAGTCCTTAAGACTAACCTAAGTTAGGATCATGTCCACATATTCAAACGTATTCACTAACTATAATCTTTATTAAGACTCGTTTAAGTAAGAGATGAAGCGAACATTCCTTTGCCCCCTTCACACCTTAACTAGACAACCCTTAATTACTCTAGAAAGGAACTTATCCATTTAACATGCTTTCTTTAACTTAAACCATTTCATTACTTAGTTCATTTAAGAGACATTCATCACATAAGGACGCTCAAGTAATGGTCTTGGAGAATACCTAGGGACTCTCACTAACATCTTCAAAGCTTATTGTGCAATGTCTAGATAGCGTCTCATACCACCACCTAAACTTCATAGAACTTCTCTAATGCTAGTGGGTATCCCATATGATAAGAATAGGCAATAACCGACATAGACCATGGTAGCAAAGCATGGAATCCGGAGTTCTATCCTACTCCGATGAGGTGTTTTACTTGCCAATGGTAGAACATAGACACATCCCATGTAGGTACATGGTTAAGGAATATGAAGGGCATGCTTTGTATTCTAGTCTCACACTTAACTAGAACTACATCCCCTTACCATACTCACTCGGTGCTAGCCTTAGTTCTCATATATCAATTCACATTAAGGTTCATATAAATGGGTCCCATATCTAGTTCATAACCCAATTACATTTACCCTACCAAAGAAAGGTCCACTAGAGCTATCTCACTATGGCGACAAGAAGCTCATCATGACTTTCCTAAGGTATGATATGATGCCGTTCAAGCCAATCAACCTAAATTCCATCATTCATTACATAAAGGATACCATTACGGCTTACTACTTCACGATTCATAACCTTACCACTTGGTTCAAGGTTCCACATAAATCACCCTCGTATCATTATGCAAGGTCTCACCTATATTCATTTATTCAAGACGAAGACCTTTAGGGTCCTAAGCCAAGACATCACATATTCACATAAGCATCAAGTAATGGACACAAGTCTACCTAAACAAGACACAACATACTTCCATTAACACATATGACCAATCTTTCTTTAGACACTTAGGAATGACCCTTAACATTATTTAGTCAACCTCTTCATGACCTTAACATCATAAATATAATCATTATAGACTCCTATAGACAAGTTAGGGACAACCATGTTGATACTCTAAGACTACACATATAAGCACATAGTCATAGTATAACATGTTCACCTAATAATTTCAATACGAGATCACATACTTCCACATTACTTCACACATAAGTTGATATAATAATATATCTAATAATAAACTACACAAATAGCCAAATAACTTCAAGTAGTTGCCGACAAGGCCATGATTATCAATGTACTTAAAATAACGCCGACAAGGCCACATCAATTCACATAACACCGCCACCATAAGTGGACCATACCAATCACCTATAAACCAAAAGCTAATTTACAATAACTATGCACAATAATAAGAGAGTTAGGGAAGCATACCACCCACTTGATCTCATCACTTCAATCCAAAGCCAAACCATTCAATTCAATACCATAAGGCCCTTACCCATGGCCATGAACATAAATCCAAATCATAAATCATAATACTCAATGAATCTAAGTCAATTCAATATAGAATTATCAATCTAAGACCAACTAGATATCAATTGAATACAATCCTTACATCATTAGAAAGCCCATAGAAAACTACACTAGAATCTATAAGCATTTAAGTTCACATCAATTCAATAGGCTTAATAGTCCAAAGATCTAAGAATATACAATACTCAATTGATCAAATTGAAACAGCCTATACATCATTCATTCATGATCTATACATCATTCAAAAGCCCATAACAATCTACACATGAAATCATTAATCTCAAAGCATAATCAATTCACCCATACTTTAGTGAAAACTAAGAGAATTGAGAAGATCAAGGGTTCATGGAGAATTTCATTGGAAAACATCAATTTAACATTAATAACATATATTAACGTTTGAAAACCTTTCATGCAAGAACCCATGATTTAGAGTAAAAATTAGACTTTTTCATCTTTTTTAAATCCTTTGGAAACATCTTTGAAATTGGCTCTAAGGTGATAGCAAACCTTAGATGAAGAACTCTCATACCTTATTTGAAGAATCCAATGATAATTGAAGAAGAAACTCCATTGAAGATCCATCTTCAAGCTTCATCTTCACCTTGAACTCTCATGGAGGTTTTTGGAAGAACTTTTGGAGGGAATATGTTTTGATCTTAGTGTTAGGGTTTAATAGAGTGTTTAAGAACTTATACACACTGAAAATACCCATAAACACTCAAAACAACCGTCCAAAGACTTATAGGGTCTTGAGGTGAATTTACAACTTCACCCCTTCAACTTAACAGAAGCTGGCAGCAAACTCACAGACCCATCGACGTGACCATCGATGGTCCATGGTCTCACCCACGCCCCGTCGATGGGTCCCTTCATTTGCACCCTAAAATCCCAAGTCAGGGATAGCTTGCCTCCTATCGACGCCCAGCATCGATGGTCCATCAGTCAGACGACGCCCCGTTGATGGGGTCTTGTGCTATGATTCAGAGACTTCTCAACCTGCAGGCAACATGTCCCCATCAACGGGACCCACGACGGGCCGTCGTCTGGTCGACCGACCCTCGGTTGGTCCATCGACTAGACACTACCTGGCAGTGTTGAGCACAAGGCTGGGGTCCTCCTCTAGGGCCCCTTGCGGGTCCTATATGGATTCGTACATAGACGTTTCCAACCTAAACATGCACGTATACGAGTTTAGGACCTACCACATAAGTTTCATCCAAAACGAAGGCGTAAAACTCGACGAAACATGCTTAGACACACAAGGTCACTTCTAGGCACAACTTTTGAACGTCATAGACGTTCTTGAACGTTTGACCTCCAAACTTCACGAAACTGTTACACTGACTATAAACATCATATAAACTTATTTAAGAACCATATAATCTCATGAATTACACCTAATCACATAGAATCACATACGAGGCATTTAGGTGACTTAATCGTCGAACGTCTTGGTCGACCCTTGACGTTTGACTTTCAATGCACCTAAAATCTTAGATGCTGCCTCAATAACTAGAGCCTAACGTGGGTGTCATGATGGTCTAAGGTCATTGGAAGAGTCTAAAGTGGGTGTCATCGGTGTCATGGGTGTCATGACGTTTGACTTCCAATTCACCCAAAATACCCTACATGTGAATGATGGACTTAGGGTTGATTGATTGGAACGGCATGAAATTATCCATATGAAGACATTGAGTTATCCTATTAACTATTGAGAGGCAACCCTAGGGGACCTCCTTGGTAAGGTGTATTATTATTTTGTTATGAACTAGATATGGAACCTTTTCATATGCTCCTTTATTGAATTACTCTATCAGAACAAAAGCTAGCACCGAGTGAGTATTCTTGGGAAGTTTCTCCTAAGATGACATTAGAGAACAAAAAAACCTTAATATTCCTTAACCATGTGCCTACATGGGATGTGTCCTAGTTCAACCATTGGCAAGTAGAACACCCTTATCGGAGTAGGTTATGACTCCAAATTCCATGCATAGCTAGTATGGTCTATGTCATTTATTGCCTATTTTCATCATATGGGGTACATGCTAGTGTTGGATAAGTTTTATGAAATTTAGGTAGTCGAATGGGACGCTATTATAACACATCGAAAGTCCAAGACCTTATCTGGAGCCTCACATGTTGGTCTAAGGTTAGTAACACTTTTATAAGGTCTAAAATAATGTTTATAAACAATTTGGGAAGTTTTAGAGTCAAGACGTCAAGAAACATCCATGACGTTCGGAGGCTAGTGTAACTGAACTAGTTAAACGTCCTTAGGTTTCGTGATGGTTTGGAGGTGTTGTATGAGGTATCAAACTGGTAAAATGACTGTAAATAGGTAAAACCATGTATCTGACCCCCCCAAGGGTCACCATAGGGGTCCACGAAGGGACCCCAAACTTAGCTAAGCAAGCTTCCAAAGCAGCAACCCAAATACACATAGAGGAAATGTGTTTGTGTCGCAACTTGGTGGGCCTTTGGTAAAAAATAGAGTCTGCATCACGGGCAGGTCGCGGACTCTACTGTCACAAAAATTAATTTAGAAAATGTTGCACGAGCAGCTCCACGTCGCGGACTTGTTCCCCGACGACAATCTGAAATTTTGAATTCAAGTTTTACTTTATTAAAGGGTCAATTTAAGTGAGCGGACTTTCGGGTACTTCATGTGGGGCCTATATATTGGTTTTCAATCAGATTTCCCTCACATTGACTCACTCAAAGCAAAACCCCAAATCAAAACCCAAAAGCTCTCATCTCTCTCTACTTTCTCTGTCTATTCATCCTACATTGGAGAACAAGGAAGCTTAAAGAAGAAGATCAAATTCCCAAGGTTTTTCACTCGAATTTCGTGGATAATTCTCCCCAAGGTATGTATTCTTCACTCTTGGGATGCCTTTACCCAAGAAGTCCTTTCAAAGGCGATTTCTAGCAATTCAAATTTCTAGAGTTTTTACTCTACAAGTTGGTTTTCTTCCAAACTCGAAATTTATGACTAATAATGATGAATTATGATTTTCTAGGGATAATTAAGTATGTATTGTTGAATATATGATATGGTATTGTTAGTTTTAGTGTTATGCATGTTCTCTCCCTAAATAATGGAATTTTATTGTGTTATATCATTTACTTAATGTCATGTAATGTTGGGATTGGAACTATTGCTTGAACGAACTCATAAATGAACCCTTTTCCTTAACACTAACTATGGATTGGTCTTATGTATGACTAGAGTGGTTGGGATTGGTTATGTTATTGAGTATTTCACTATATTATCGGATGATTGTTATGGATTGAGTTTAAGTATTGATGAACATTATTGGAAGCAATAGGTAAGTCTTCTAAAGTTATGATTACTCTATTATGTTGATGTTAGCCTAAAAATGATGTTGTTATGCAATTGAAGTATGTATGATGTTGCAATGCATATACGTTGGGCTATGTATATGTTAAATGTGGGATCATGGTAACGATATGATAATGCAAGTTTGATGATGATCTCTTGTATAACATAAATAGTATGACTATGATATGTAATCTCACTAATGAAGAGTTACGATGAAAGGAAATTCTCATCCTAAACCTAATGAGCTAATGATCATGTTTATACAAGGAGTTAATCTTCTATGGCCTATTATAATATTGATCATAAATGATAACTTAAAGGCAATTCAAAAAAGGACTTTAGCTTAGTACCGGGTGAACTAGATATGAGAGGTGTCCATTCCCAAGTTGGAAGGTAGGTTCACGATGACTCTCATGAGATTGAGGCTGTCATATAAAGTGGAACTATGGGTCTCTAATATATCTTCTAGTTCTTTAACTATGTTGCTTCCATGGGAGTACTAGCTAGTGGATCCACCTAGAAGGCTATGTCATGTTTTGGTTCTACCTTGTCAAGTAGATCACCTTCTTTCGGTGTGGGGTTTCATGACACAAGATTCCATGTTTAGCTCACATGGTCTAATGTCGGTTAAGGCTATTCTTCCCTCAAGTAAAATGAAAGATTAAATTAAATGAATGTTGACTAGGGTGACTTGAGGGGTCTACTTAGTATAGGTAGGGGTATTAGACTCTACCTAGACATTGCAGAAGTTGACTCTAAGGGAAATCCTATGAGATTGTTCTCATGTAACATGATGACATGAAATGTATAATGCTTATTGTCACGCCTCAAAACCCATTACGGACAGGTACCCGATTCCCTAAAGGCCCGAGAGTACCAACCTGCAACATGTTCTTACAGTGCATATAACTATAACAATTGTGACAAGTTCACCTAGGATGCAGCGATAAAAAACAACATAGGTAGGTCCAAAAGTTATATACAAGACTTGGCCGTTGAGGCCACAACTCCTTAAGACACAACTGAACCATGTACATACGACTACAAAGCCTCTAAACTATAGAAGACTATAGTAGGTTGGGACAGACAGACCCACCTTACCCTTAACTACGATACAATACCAAAATGAATTTACCAAAGATTCAATAAAGCTCCAAATCAACTTGGAGCTCACCCAAAAGTAGCAGAGTTTCGTGTGCTCCTACTGAGGAGGTCTACTAGCCGGAGTACCTGTGCCTGCAGCATGAAATGCAGCGTCTCCCGCGAGGGACGTCAGTACGAAAAAAATGTACTGAATATGTAAGGCAACAACATATGTAATACGAGAGCTCAAATGAAATCACATAGCAACATATGAGTGCATAGATTAGGAGAGAAGACCACCTTTGCTTACTCTTGTGGGATCAAGTAAGTTACATTCTTTTCTTTTCTTTTCTGTATGTTACAATCTTTGTTGGGCATGTGATGCAAGTGACCAGCTGATCAGTGGTAGAAGAGGATGACCTATGCTAGGCGTATTAACCCCTGGGATGCGGTCCTCATAATTACACAACTTGGGATTGGCCCATGCTAGGCTTTCGCCCCTGAGCTGACACCCTTCTATACCAATAGGGATCGGCCCATGCTAGGCTTTCGCCCCTGAGCTTCCACCCTTAATTATATAGATTTCTTAACTTAGATTCTTTAATCTTTGAGATTGTTGTTTATCAGTTCATAACTCTTTTGAGATGTTATTTTGGTGGTCATAATCATTTTGGAGATATGGAAGTACGGACCAGTAATAGAAGACATAAAAATAATACTTCAAGGAAATAACAATGACATAAGGAGCTTTGGTACGTCAACACATTACTTTAAGAGATTAATGACACAATTGACTTCAAACAACAAAGAGGAGGATTCACAGACTTGCTTTTGCAATTACCATTTCTATACCAGCACATGGGGAATAATTACACAAGTATAAAATAGTGAACAGATAATGAAGTAGTTCTATGCACTACGGAGAGGGGGAAATATAGTTAGCTATTTGGAGATAGTACGCTGCCACTATGTTTCCTTTTCTAGGAATAGAACTTATGAGATTCACTTCATTGATATTAATTGCAGCTGTCAGATTTCATGCCAAAGGGATATAGAATCGAAAAGCCTTACATACCTTATCCTCGGACTGATATACTATCACGATTCATCCTCCCCTTTTTGGTTTTAATCTCAATTTCTGCAACTTCTCATTAACTTGAATTCTTTAGAACTTCAGCTTCCCTTTACACTTGAACCAAAGAAGAAAGGTATTTTAATAACTAAGAAAGTGAGCAGTAGCTGCTGGAAATATTCTGCCTTTGTAGTTATATTAGAGTATGAATAACATGTTTTCCTAATCATCCATGGGAGAATTAAGCTAAATCCATGAGTTTTCACTTACCTTGGTTTGCAGGTATGAGGGTTTCTTTAAGAACCCTAGAAAACTTTAAGGCTGCTGGTTTAATCCTTAAGAGAAAAGAGAGAGAGAGAGAGAGAGAGCTGGAGTTAAATTTTATTTTCATTTAATAGATTTGGGCTTCAAGTTACAGCCCATTAATATAAGCCTAAATCTGGTCCATCAAACTTGGCCCTTTAACTATATTATAGCTTAAGTAGGTGATGCAGCTGATAGCTTAAATTAAGTCAAGCAAGCAGCTCAATTATTTTATTTCAATTTCTGAATGTTAATCCACTGTTCTTCAACTTAGCACTTAACTTTTAACTTTAAGCTCAATTACCACCTTACTATATCTACTTAAATACTTTCCGTCAGAGTTAACTTGCAATACACAAGCTGAAACGTGCAAGGTGTTACATCACCTTCCGAGCTAGTTTAAACCAACACTAACCATATAAGAAACATGATCCCTCGCCTACACTATAAGTCTATGTCAAGTATCACATGAATAGAACTAGCATATACATAATACAGGCCGTCACATCCTTCCCCTCTTAAAACATTCGTCCTCGAATGTTAGCAATGTTGTCCAGCCCAAACAAGTTCAAGCCTAAGTTAGTACTACTATTAATCACATTGAACATATAAACTTATACTTACTTGTCAACGCCTCTACTAACATTTTGATCTTTCTCACCAGTCTGGAAGAGGTGAGGATACTTCAATTTCATTGTTTCTTCCGCTTTCCATGTAACTTCTTCTACTTGTTGGTTTCTCCATAGTACTTTTACTGAAGTTACTTCTTTATTTCTTAATTTCCTAACTTGTTGATCCAGAATAGCAATGGGTACTTCTTCATAAGTGAGATCTCTCGTAACCTGTACATCTTCAGTAGGAGTAATACGAGATGGGTCACCTACGCATTTTCGTAGCATTGAAACATGAAACACCGGATGAACTGATGAAAGCTCTTGTGGTAGCTCTAACTCATAGGCTACTTGGCCGAATTTTTGGATAATCTTATATGGCCCTATATAGCATGGACTCAGCTTTCCCTTTTTACCAAACCTCATTACCTCTTTCATCGGAGACACCTTCAAGAACACCCAATCCCCTATAGAAAATTCTAGTCCTCTCCTTCTAATATCTGCATATGATTTATGTCGACTTTGAGCTGTTTCTAGCTGCTGCTGTATCACTTTGACTTTTTCCATAGCTCGATGAACAAGATCTGGCCCAAATAAGGCAGTTTCACCTATTTTGAACCAGCCAATTGGTGATCTACACTTTCGACCATATAAAGCTTCATAAGGTGCCATTTTAATGCTCGAATGGTAGCTATTGTTATAAGTAAATTCAATAAGTGGTAGGTGATCATCCCAGATACCCTTGAAATCTAATATACAATCTTGCAGCATATCCCCAAGTGTCTGAATTGTACGTTCTGTCTGACCATCCGTTTGAGGATGAAAGACTGTACTTAAATTCACTTGTGTTCCCAAACTCTTTTGAAACGACTTCCAAAATTTTGCAGTGAATTGAGCTCCTCTATCAGATATTATAGAGATTGGCACTCCATGTAGTCGAACTATCTCTTTAATGTACAACCTCGCATACTCTTCAGCTGTATAAGTAGTCTTCACTGGCAAGAAGTGCGCTGCTTTGGTAAGTTTGTCAACTATTACCCATATGGAGTCAAACTTCTGGAATGAGCGAGGCAAACCAGTGATGAAATCCATGTTGATCATGTCCCATTTCCAAATTGGAAGTTCTATACATTGCATGTAACCTCCAGGCTTTTGGTGTTCTACTTTTACCTGTTGACAATTTGGACACTGAGCCACGAATTCTGCAATGTTCTTCTTCATGTCCCCCCACCAATACATTTCTTTCAAGTCATGATACATTTTAGTTGACCCCGGATGAACAGAGTATCTTGAATTATGTGCTTCCATCATGATCCTCTTTCTTAGTTCATCTATATTAGGTACACACAATCTGTTTTGACATCGAAGTACTCCGTCTTTCTTAAGCTCAAATGCCTTTGTCAAACCAAATTGCTCTACCTTCTCTCTACTTTCTCTCTCTATTGGAAGACTCCATTGAAGAAAAGGGTGGATTCATCTTCAAATTCTCATCAAAACATTATGGTATGGGATCTCTTCACCTTTGAGACCTCTTTCCTCAAAGGGTTCATTCAAATTGATTTCAAAACTAGGGATTTCTAATGGGTTTCATCCAATTCCGAATTTGATGTTATGAATTGAGTTGTTGATGTTTCCTTTAGGTTAAATTGAGTTTATTAACATGTGTGTTTACTTGATTGTAGTAATTGGTGATGATCTTACCTAAATTGAAGAACATGATCCCAAGTCCCTAACCCTATGTTGTGATCTTGATTCATATAGTAGTTTAATCATTCAATTGACTTGGTAAAGGGTTGAATCACTTCTAGATGGTGCTGTTTATGTTGATTATGAATGAATTAGGATGATGTATTGTCACATCCCGAAACCACACCCTAGAATTTAGGGTGCAATCTATGATTGCGACCGGAGTATTCAACCTCTCGGAGGTCTTATACAAGCCAATCATATCATTCATCGCATATACATAACGAAAAGTAGTGCGGAATTAGAACTTTTTGTAAAACAATATAGAAGTCTTAAAACTCTATCATATAAAGAAATAGGAAAAACACTAAGTATCGATCATCATCTTAATATAGGATAATACTTGGGTCACAGCCCATACGAATTTAGAATCATACTAATATAGTCTATTACAAACTTTATAAAAGAAACATAAAATGACATATATGCCCTCGAGTCAAGTGAGGACATACTTCAACTCTTCTTGAACGATATCCTTGTCCAAGTCTTCTTCCCATAGCTCTTCACCTATCAAGAACTATAGATAGAAAATAAAGCATGGAATTAGTACAACCACATGTACTAAGTATGGCATTATGCATAAAATCATGAAAACGGACATTTATTGGAAATATGCATCTTTTCTTTAAAACATCATAACATAATCATAAGAATAACATTTAGCAACTTAAAATCACATAAGAAAACATTAAACCAAAAAACATGATTTTTAACTCACATTACAGTGAGTTCACTTCACTGTACAGTGAGTTCACTTCAATGTACAGTGAAGTCCCTTCACTGTTACAGTGAAGTCTAAGCCCTCTCTTTTGAACTTATTTTAGCATGTAGTCTTCTCACTAACGTCATCCTAAGATTCACTTAAGTCACACAAAGAGAGACCGCCCATACACCCTCTCTAGATGTGCCTAAATGACCCTTAAGATCACTGTTAATGAGACACATACACACCTACAAAACATCTTAAGCATCAAGGTAAGATTCTTCTGCCAAAGGTGACTCTAAGTCTCACTTGAGTGAGTTGTGAAGCAACCGCCCATACAATCCCTTACACACACACTCAAGAGATCTTATAGACTCCCTAAGATAGAATCTTTCTCACTAAACACCTCAACACATAGATGATATGACATTCTCCTTCCAAAGGCTATCAAAAGACCTACTTAAGTAAATCAAGAAGATAACGTCCATGATTGACCTCTTCAAGATTACCTAAATAGTCCTTGAGACAACCTAAGGCTTAGATCATGTCCACAACACCAAACCTTTTTCCTAACTAGAATCGATCTCAAGACTTCCATAGATAAGCCATGAAGAGATCATCCTTTATGCACTATTCACAATTTAACTAATGAATCCCTAAGGCACTCTAGATTAGGTAGTTATTCACTTACATACTTCATAACGTAAGTCATTAGTTCATTAGTTCATTTAAGAGACATACATCACATAAAGGACATTCAAATAATGATCTTAGACAAGACCTAGGAACTCCAAGTAACACCTTCAAAGTCTATTGTGCAATGTCTAGATAGCGTCCCATACCACCACCTAAACCTCATAAACTTCTCTAATGCCAATAGGTATTCCACATGATGAGAATAGGCAATAACCGACATAGACCATGGTAGAAAAGCATGGAATCCGATGTTCTATCCTACTTCGATGAGGTGTTCTACTTGCCAATGGTAGAACATAGATATCCCATATAGGCACATGGTTAAGGAATATGTAGGGCGTACTTTGTATTCTAGTCTCATACTTAACTAGAACTACTTCCCTTAACCATACTCACTCGGTGCTAGCCTAAGTTGTCATAGATCAATTTACATTAAGGTACATACAAATGGGTCCCATATCATGTTCATGACCCAATCACATTTACCCTACCAAAGCAAGGTCCATTAGGGCTATCTCACAATGGCGATAAGAAGCTCATCGCGACTTTCCTAAGGTATGATATGATGCCGTTCCAGCCAGTCAACCTTAAGTCTATCACTCATTACATAAAGGATACCATTACGGCTCACTACCTCACAATTCATAACCTTACCACTTGGTTCAAGGTTCCACATAAATGACCCTTTTATCATCATTAAAGGTCTCACTTATATTCATTTATTCAAGACTAAAGACCCTTTAGATTCCTAAGTCAAGACATCACATATTCACATAAGCATCAAGTAAGGGACACAAGTCTACCTAAACAAGACACAACATAGTTCCATTTTAACACATATAGTCTATCTTTCTTTAGACGTTTAAGCATGACCCTATCTATTCATTACCTTAACATTATGAATATAACCATTTTAGACTCATCTAACCAATTTAAGAATAACCATGTATCAATTCTAAGACTACACACTTAACACATAGTCAAAACATAACATGATTATCTAGATAGTATCAATAGTCTAACACATACTTTCACATATAGGTAGATATGATTATACATCACCAAATCAACTACACAAATAGCCATATAAGTTCAAGTAGTACCGACAAGGCCATGATCATCAATGTAGTAGAAAGTAACGCCGACAAGGCCACATCAATTCACATAGCACCGCCACCAAAGGTGGAACAAACCAATCATAACATAAATGAAGTATAATTAACATTGAATAAGAAGAAATAGGGAAGCGTACTACCACTTCATCATCAACACTTCAAGCCAATACCAAATCACTCAATTCAACATCATAAGACCCTTACCCATGGCCATGAACACCAATTCAATACACAATTATAGAAATCAATGAAATCTAACCCAATCCAATATAGGTTCAACAATCCAATACCAATTTGATAATAATTGAATACAATTCTTACATCAATAGAAAAACCATAAGAAACTACACATGAATTCATCAACATTAAGCCAATATCAAGTAACCCATAATTTAGTCAAAATCATTGGTTCATCAAATTCATGGGTTCATAGGTAATTTAGGTTAAAATCATCAATACAACATCAATCTAATCCATAATAGACGTTTGAAAACCATTAATGCAAGAATCATGAAATTGGACAATTCATCTTTGAAAACTTTGAAAACATCTTTGAAAGTTAGGCTCCTTGATGAAACGAGTTTCAAGGATCAAAAGCCATACCTCAATGATGATAATTCTTCACTTTGATGAAGAATTTCCACTCAAAACGTCACCTCCAAGCTGTTCCTTGATTTGCACTTCAATGGAGTCTTTGGGATTTCTTAAGGGATTTTGGAGTATTGATTTTAGAAGAATGATTTATTCTAAGTATTAAACACTTATATACACATTTAAAATGCCCAATATACCCTTAATAAACCTCCAATACTCTTATTTGGAAGTGGATTTTACCCCTCACTTAACAGTGACCTGCGCAGGGACTTGGCTTTACAGAAGGCAGTCGACGGACCGTTTGTCCACAAATGGACCGTCCTGTCCTTCCGTTGGTTGGGTCAGAGACTTGACAAATTTCCCACCTCAACCAAGACTAAGTCCCCACCGACTACACCCATCGATGGGGCATCGATTGGCCCATGAGCCAGCGATGCCTCCGTCGTTTGGGGGCTGCCTGGGACAGTCTTGCCATAAAGTTTGGGTCCTTCCTCAAGGACCCTTGATTGGTCCTTGGGGATGTTTGCCCGGACGTTTCCAACCCAAATACGATCGTCTACGAGTTTAACACCTCTCACATAAATTTTATCCAAAACAAACACGTAAAACTCGACGAAACATGCCTACACACAAGGTCATTTCAAGATATCTTTCGAACTTCATGAACGTTCTTGGACGTTTTACCTTCAAACTCCACGAAACCACATAAACACATAAAACCACATACGAGGCACATAGGTGACTTAGTCGTTGAATGTCTTAATCGTCCTTTGACGTTTGACTTCCAATGCACCTAAACTCTTAGCTACTGCCTCTAAACCATATAATAGGCCACATTAGGACCTTAGACCAACATTTCCAAAATGTTAGGCTCTAGTTAACCTAAGTCATTTTCGGTGTCTTACATGTATAGTCTTTCATGCTAATTCTTGGTAGGTGATCTAAGACATGATGATTTGACTTAGTCCTAAGCTTTGATATACTATTGAATTATGATGTGGTGATTCTTCTAGACTTGTGATTACATTGGTTATTGAATTATGGTGATTTGATGACCTAATTGGGTTGCACTAAGGGTTGATGGTAAGACCTTGATGATGGTGAATTGTGAAGAAGACTTGGTAAGTCTTGTGACCTTATCCATTGTTTCAATTATGGTTAATTGTGATTAAGTCATGATGATTATGTTGGAGATGCCTTGTTTAGGATTTATAGGTTGGTATGATGTTGAATTGAATTGTCTTAGTATGGTTGTGAGGTTGATTAAGATGTAAAGATATAAGGGTGATGATTATCAATGTACCTTATTATGAAAGAAATGTAAAGTGTTAACCTTACTTGTGTGAATTGTGATGAAAGGCTTCTACTCATGCAATTCCTATTGATCTATTATGATGAAAATTATACAAGGGCTAGACCCTATGACCTAAACTAAGTTATGGTTGATAAGTAAAGATTAAAGACATTTCAATAAGGGACTAGCTTAGCACCGAGTGAACTTGACAATGGGAGGTAATGGCTTTCCAATAGAGGAAGTGTTATCCTTTGGTACTATATGTGATGTTGACTCCCCATTGATGGATATTCATTTTATTGATTCACATGAGATGAGGCCCAATTACCAAGAGGTATGTAGAGGGAATTTCCTATCTCTTAGTTCTTGAACAATGTTGACCCCATAGGAAGACTAGCTAGTGGATCCACCTAGAAAGCCACGTTTATGTTAGGTTTTACCTTGGCCGATAGACCACCTTCCATCAGTGTAAGGTCTTGTGACACCGGATTCCACATTAGCTCATGTGGTCTATGTCGGTTAAGGCGAGTGTTCCCAAAACTAAAATAAAGTAATGATGTATAGGCTAACTAAGGTGACTTGAGAGGTTAGACTTAGCTTAGGTAGGGGTATCGGACTCTACCTAGATCTTGCACTAGTTTGCCTTGATAGGAGTTTTAGGAGGTCAATATTATGTATGTAAATGATAATAAAGGTAAATGACTTTACATGATGATTATGATGCTTATGAACATGCAATTGGTCTTTATTGTTAAAGTATGAACTTATGTATGTCGAAGGTTATGTTATGTGATGTAAGTTACTATTTATGATTCTTATTTGGTTGCTTGATTTAAGTAGGGTTATGGGACTTTGCTTGGTCATTTCACTTGTGGCTTTATAAGGGTTATGTTTGGTTGTGTTGCTTTACTATTCACATGATTAACTCTTATCTATGCTTGTAATGTGATTACATGATGTTAGGGTTATGTGAGATTATGGGTTCAAGTATGTGATATGCATATAGTTGTTTTGACTTGATTAAGCATGTTTAATTGGTTGGTCTAGTTGTTGATTGTATGAAATGGCATGATATAACTAGATGTCCTTTTTTAGCATGTTTGGTTGTTATATATGCATATATTCTCATACTTAGTATATGTGGCGTACTAACCCCATTTTCTCCCTTTTTCCAAAACACTTTAGGTTCCCGTCATTGAGGTTTGGTTCGAGGCAATTGAGACGGAGGCTTGGATACTCTTATCATCCAAGTGGTAGGTCCTCATTTTCCCGAGGATGATGCCAATAGAAACCTATGGATTTGCTTAGATATTATTACGTTTATGTTGACTCTATCTTTTTTGAGGACAAAGTTGTATAAAGCCTATATGTGGCTTACTTTTATTGTTGTAGGGCTATGCCCATGTTGATATTTTCATTTTAGATGATTTATGAGATGAGAAGGATTTTATGACTCTAATTCTATCTTATATATGTGTATGAAATAAAAGTAGAAGACTATGTAATCTTCATATATGAACTGGTCTATATATACTCGATATTAATACTATTATATGTATGTAGAGATCTATGTAAACCTCCAATTAGATATAGTTAAAAAGTTTTAATTTTTCCGCATATTTTAGCCAATGAATGTTATGATGAATGCTAAGGGCTAGTCTTAGTCCTCAAAGAGGATGAAAAGGACTTAAGCTAAGCACCGATGAACTAGATATGGGAAGTGTCCCTTCCCTAGCGGGAAGGTAGGTTCACAATGATTGAGATTGAGGCTGCCATGTAATGTGGAACTATGGGTCTCTAATACATCTCCTAGTTCTTGAACTATGTTGCCACCATAGTATACTAGCTAGTGGATCCACCTAGAAAGCTACGTCATGTTCGGTTCTACTTTGGCCGATAGACCACCTCTTTTCGGTGTGGGAAAGACACTGGATTCCATGTTTATCTCACATGGTCTATGTCGGTTAATGCGTATGTTCCCTCATGTAAAATAAAAGACAAGTAAATGAACATTGACTAGGGTGACTTGAGGAGTTTGCTTAGTATAGGTAGTGGTATGGGACGCTACCTAGACATTGCACAAGTTGACTCTAAGGGAAGTCCAAGGAGATTGTTCTTATGAATATGATAACATGAAATGTATGATGCTTATGATATATGATGTTACTCTTACATGAATGTTGATCACTATGATGAATATGTTATTTGGTTATATTGCTATATGAAGTGATTACTACTTATGTTACAAGTTACATGAAGCAAGGTTTTACTTATGGTCTCCTATCTTATCTACTTGGTTATGTGGGGTTATGGGGCTTCACATGACTATTGCACTTGTAGGTTGGGGATGGGGTCATTGGTAAATATTTTGTATGTTGTGTCTATATGATCTATTGAATATGAAATGTTAACATGACTCTATGAGAATATGTCTTTGATTATGATCATGCTTTAACTTGTATGTGTTATATGGTATGTGCATTGAAGATTTTCATATGACTTAGCATGTTTTCTAAAGAGATGATAAATGATCCTTTTTCATGTATATCCCTATGTGTTATGTGCAAATACCCATACTTAGTACATGTAGCGTACTAACTCCATTACTTTATATTACTACAACTGTAGGTTCCGACCATTGAAGTTAAGCAGGTCGAGTTGAAGAAGCTTGGAACTCTTTCTCAAAGTTTTGGTAGGTCCTCATGTTCTGGACGCTATCACTTATATTCCAGCCTATGAAGACTTAGTAGTTTTTATAATACGTTATTTCCTTTATGTTCTTTGGATTCTTTTGTATTAAGGCCTATGTTGCATATTTACTATTATTGGCTAAGTCAAGAATTGCATTCTTAGATGATTTCTTTATATGTGAGACAATTTTATAATATCGAATGTCTTTATGAATCTTAAGTATGAAATCTATATATACTTCATTAGTATGTTAAAAGTTTTAATTTTCCGTAAAATTTAATTGTATGATTGTGATGAAAGCTAAGAAGAGGCTTGTGTGCGACCTCTGAGAGGTTAACGACGCCGATAACATCCGGGGTCTAGGATCCGGGTGTGACAATGTTGTCCCCATAGGAAGACTAGCTGGTGGATCACCTAGAAAGCTACATTTATGTTTGGTTTTACTTTGGCCGGTAGACCACCTTTCATCCGTGTAAGGTTTCACAACACCGAATTCCACTCTTAGTTCTTGTGGTCTATGTCGGTTAAGGCAAGTGTTCCCTAAACAAAAATGAAGTAATAAAGTATAAATCAACTAGGGTGACTTGAGAGGTTTTAGCCTAGGTAGAGGTATGGGACTCTACCTATGCCTTGCACTAATTCGCCTTGAAGGAAGCCTTAGAGGGTTGATATTATGTATGTATATGATAATGAATACAAATGATGATAACATGATGTTCTTTATGTAAATGACATTATATGGTGATGGTTATTATTATGAACATGTATTTTGTCTATATTGCTAAAGTATGATGTTATGTATCCTTAAAAGTTATGTTATGTGAAATTGAATATTGGTCATGGTTCTTGTTGAGTTACTTGATTGAGTAAGGTTATAGGGCTTTGCTTGGTCATTGAACTTGTTGACTTTATGAGTATTCATGAGTAGTTGTCTTGCTTCATTATGATATGATGAACTCTTAATCATGCTTATGCTATTACATGGTGATAGGGTTGTATTTGGTTTGAGTGCAGGTATGTTGATATGCATGTTACTTACTTTGACTTATTGCATATGTCTTGTTGATTGGTATGGTTGGCTTGATTATGCATAAGGCTTTCAAAAAGGTGAAATAGCATTGTTTTAATGAAACGGCCCTTTTTAGCATGATTTTGTCTTGTATGTGAAATTAATCTCATACTTAGTACACGTGGTGTACTAACCCCATTTTCTCCCTTTTCCCCAACATTTTAGATTTTGGACGTTGAAGGCTCTTTGATACGACTTTGAAGAAGACTTGGAATTTCTCAGTCATCCAAATGGGTAGGTCCTCACTTTCTGAGGGGGATGCCAATATCGAGCTTAGTTTTAAGACTCTTATGTTCTTTCTCTTTACATTTGAGTACAGATTGTATAGCCTATATGTGGCTCTTTTACATTGATGAGGCTATGCCCAAATTGCTATCATCTTGTTAGATCGTTATGAGATGAGACACTCTTTAATGACTATGCTCTATCTTATATATATATACTTATGTGCAATAAAAGTAGAAGAATATGTAATCTTCCTATACAAAGGGTCTATGTATACTCTATACGAATATATTATGTGTATGTAGAGGTCTATGTAAACCTCCATGTAGAAGTAATGAAAAGTTTTAAATTTTTCTGCATTTTTAACCTATGAATGTAATGAATGTATGTTATGAGGCTAGTCTTAGTCCTCATCAAAGAGGACGACGACGCCGGTTACGTCTAGGGGATGCTCCCCGAATGTGACAAACTTCGTCTCAGAGCATGAAGTTGAATATCTTTGATATTGATGTCTCTCTCAACCACGTCTATTTAGATTCGTATTCATAATTGTGAAGCGCGCCACACTTATGAATATGAATCTATGAGATGCTTAGGAAACTCTCATTATCTTGGAAATCCAATATCATGCCTCTAGAATATACTTATTGTGTTCTTTCACCTAAACCTTGTATTTTTGTTATATGTAATGAATACTCGAAGGAATGCGCACGAAGACTTGAGGAAGAGATTGCCAATGCGGGAGTTCCTCCCCGTGGTGATCAAGTCTCTCCTCTTGAAGAGATGCTAATGATGACCAAGCTCCGGTGAATACTCCTCATTTGATGGATGAGAACATAAGGGATGCTCTCCTCCAAATGGCCCAAGACATTACTTCACAAGCCCAAGCCATGACTACTCAAGCCCAAGCCATGACGGCCCAAGCTAATTGGGAGGTTGTACCACGACCAAAACAACAAGTTGCTACCATGGCCTCCCATCTAAGGGATTTCACTAGGATGAATCCTCCTACTTTCTATGGGTCCAAGGTTGAAAAAGACCCCCAAGAGTTCATTGATGAAGTTTACGAGATCCTTTATGCTATGGGGTTGACTACTAGTGAGAAGGCCGAGTTATCCACTTACCAACTCAAAGACGTGGCTCAAACTTGGTATGTCCAATGGAGGGACAATAGGCCTCTAGGGGTGGACCGGTGACTTGGGAGATCTTCAAGAAGGCTTTTCTTGATCGGTTCTTTCCTAGGGATATGATGGAAGCCAAGGTAGTGGAGTTCATCAACATTCGTCAAGGAGGTATGAGTGTGCTTGAGTACTCTTTTAAATTCACTAAATTGTCCAAGTATGCCCCTTCTTTGGTTTCCGATCCTAGGGATGAAATGTGCCATTTTATGATGGGGGTGTCTGAAGATTTGCAAGATGAGTGTCATTCGGCTATGCTATATGACAATATGAACATTTCTCGTCTCATGGTTAATGCTCGACAAGTGGAAGAGGCAAGGGCTAGGAGGAAGAGTAGAGATGCCAAGAGGGCAAGATCTTTTGATGGTCGTTCTTCAAAGGGTAGGCTTGACATTCAAGACAAGCCTAGGTTCAAGAAGAGGTTCTCTAATAAAGTTCCATCCAAGTTCCCTAAGGCTTGTGATGATAAGGTGCAAAAACGTAGGGCCCAAAAGTGAAGGAGTGGAAACTCACCAAATGAGAAGCCTACATGTGCCAAGTGTGGAAAGGGTCATCTTGGTGAATGCTTGGTTTGAACGGGCAATTGTTTTGGTTGTGGCAAGAGTGGCCACAAGGTTAGGGACTGCCCTAACATGAAGGGTCAAGATAAGGGTAGTCAAGCTCAAGCAAGTTGTTCTAGTGATGCTCCTAAGAAGAATTGCTTTCCTGCTCTCTGCTCTAGGGGTAAGCAAGAGACTTCTCCTGATGTGGTGACCGGTATGTTGAAAGTCTTCACTATTGATTTATATACTTTACTTGATCCCGGTGCTACCTTGTCATTTGTTACTCCTCTTGTAGCTAAAAAGTTTTGCATTTTACCCGATATCTTGCATGAACCTTTTATAGTGTCTACCCCGATAGGTGAGTCGGTTGTTGCAAAAAGGGTGTATAGAGATTATCCTATAATGTTGCCCAACAGAGTTTCTTATGTTGAACTAGTGGAACTTGATATTCTTGATTTTGACATCATTTTGGGTATGGATTGGTTGCATGCTTGATTTGCCTGTATTGATTGTAGAATGAGGGAAGTGAAGTTTAACTTTCCAAATGAGCCCATTTTAGAGTGGAAGGGGGGAAATTCTATTCCTAGAGGTCGAATCATCTCTTGTCTAAAAGAATGTAAAATGATCTCTAAAGGTTGTTTATATGATATAGTAAGAGTCCAAGATTTAGACTTCGAATTATATGGGAAAAAATATTTGATTTTGAATTAGAAGATATAATGAATCAAGAATGGTATGAAATAGATTTACTAGAATTAGATTTAGAAAGAATAATTATATATGATTTAGAAATAGATTCAGATTAAAATGAACTATGAATATTTAGAATATTGGATAGAAACTATGGAAAATATAAGATTATCAAAACACTTAATACAAGAAAATTTATACATGTACCAAAGAACCCAAGATATGTTATACATAGAATATATGATAAATAACATTAAAGAAATATCTAGATTAGAACAATTATCAAAAGAACTTTATGATAAAATATATTTTACTCTACATTATATGTATCTTACTCTACGATGAATTTCCACACCCCCAAAAATTATTCATCGTAGAGTAAGATACATATACTGTAGAGTAAAACATATCTTATCATAAAGTTCTTTTGATAATTGTTCTGATCTGGATATTTCTTTAATGTTATTTATCATATATTCTATGTATAACATATCTTGGGTTCTTTGGTACATGTATAAATTTTCTTGTATTAAGTGTTTTGATAATCTTATATTTTCCATCGTTTCTATCCAATATTCTAAATATTCATAGTTCATTTTAATCTGAATCTATTTCTAAATCGTATATGTCTATTCTTTCTAAATCTAATTCTTGTAAATCTATTTCATACCATTCTTGATTTATTATATCTTCTAATTCAAAATCAAATATTTTTTCCCATATAATTCTTTTTTCATCAATTTTTATATCTTTAGGTATATATAAGATTAAAATTTTATAATTTTCTATCATTTCTTCATGCATGTATGTGGTCATGTTTGTTTATTTATGCAGGTTTGTTTTCAACTATTCCTTCCTATCATATTCATAATTCAATTAAATTCATATTAGTTTATTATAAACTAGAGTATCGTTATCATGTTTTCCGGTCACTACTAGCATCGTACATTTTTTGGGGTGTGGAAATTCATCGTAGAGTGAGATACGTATACTGTAGAGTAAAATATATTTTATCATAAAGTTCTTTTGATAATTGTTCTAATCTGGATATTTCTTTAATGTTATTTATCATATATTCTATGTATAACATATCTTGGGTTCTTTGGTACATGTATAAATTTTCTTGTATTAAGTGTTTTGATAATCTTATAGTTTCCATAGTTTCTATCCAATATTCTAAATATTCATAGTTCATTTTAATCTAAATCTATTTCTAAATCGTATATATCGATTCTTTCTAAATCTAATTCTTGTAAATCTATTTCATGCCATTCTTGATTCATTATATCTTCTAATTCAAAATCAAATATTTTTTTCCATATAATTCTTTTTTCATCAATTTTTATATCTTTAAGTATATATAAGATTAAAATTTTATAACTTTCTATCATTTCTTCATGCATGTATGTGGTCATGTTTGTTTATTTATGCAGGTTTGTTTTCAACTATTCCTTCCTATCATATTCATAATTCAATTAAATTCATATTAGTTTATTATAAACTAGAGTATCGTTATCATGTTTTCCGGTCACTACTAGCATCGTACTTTAGAGGATAATTACTGCTTATCAGCGCCTCAACCTTGTGTACTCCCCTAACGGCATCCCTCGCCTATCGGTTTCCACTGTGGGATGGCATAGTCTAGCAGTTTTTTCCCTGTTTCCCGTTTACTAGCAAACTAGAACTCATGATTCAAATATTTCTAGTATATAATAACTAACATAAATTTAATCAATTATATATATATGATATTCAGGAATATATGAAATTAGTTCTGCATATCTATTAAACAATATACCTTTGCCTCTTGATTTTCCATGCTATCTGAAATATCTAACTTGATATCGGAGTTATCCATTTTTAATTTAGTTTATATCTTTTGTTGAGAGAGGTTTTTTTTTAAAGGGATTTTATTAACTTAAGCTTTTGTTTGGCATTGCCTGCCTTTCATTTACAATTTGGCAATCTATGTATACTAAATTCTAACTCTGCACATAAGTGCGCCTACTGTATACTTTACGACCACTAATATTTACTTTACGACTATTTTACAAAACTTTACAAATGACCGCTATACATTGGTTTATGAAAAAGTAAAAGCTATCTACAAAAGAATCTTATCTTTTTGCTTTTATCTTTGTCTGCCACTTATCTTTACATAATTTCAAACTTTCTGTTTATCTTGTCTGCCACCTTATGTCCTTTGTTTGTATCTGCTTTTGTCCTTGTCATCTTTATATCTTTTTTATCTTCTTCGTATTTCATCATTATCTTCTTTACTTTATTCCAAATCAACATCTGGTATAACGTTATCTTCTCCATTGCATTTGGAACATCTGTGATCTGGGTATTTGTGTCCAATAAGTTTACAATATCTAATTAATAAGTCTTCTGAAATAAATCCTTTCTTTAATGCTCGTGTTGTAGGTTGTTCCTCTGGCTTTAGTAATGATAAAATCCATCGCTGAACTTCATCCATATCTGCTCTTCTTAATTCCCTTGAGTTTGAATATATCATAACTTGATCTCTAGCATAATAGCTCCATATGGTATTTCCATTTAAATAATTATTTGCTATTTCTTGTATGATAGTTGACATACCAATTATTCTTTTATTGGCATAAAAACTTGGTACTTCTATCTTTGGTATTTCATTCTGATGTCCAATATCTTCTGGTATGATCATATCTTTTGTTAATCCTATCTTAATAACTTGAATTGGAGATTTTACCTCCTCATATAATATTTCCGCTGGTGCTGTATAAAACTTAATATAAAATAAGTTTCCTTTTGTAACTCTTTTATATGTAATAAATGCTTTGTATAACTCTGGTATTCCACTGATTTCTTCTCCGTCATATGTATGTACGGTATTTAGCAATCCATAACTGTAACATGTCTTAACTAGATTAGCACTAGTTTTTGGTTGTGCTATAAGTCTATTGTATCATTGTAATTTTTGAGTTATATAGTCTTGACTTGGATCTTTGGTTTGGTTAGATCTGGGGTTGAGATTTAAATAAGTTTGGATTCTATATATATTTTCATTGTAGGTTTGTGTAATATAATTGTATCTTTTCTTTTCACTCTGGTTTTGTATACTTACTGCATAGGTAGAAGTTTGTGGTTCTATGGGTATTTGTTTGGATGTATTTTGAATAAATGGTTTTATAAATAACTGGTTCAAATTTGTATTTCGTGGTTTTTCACTAACTTTTCTGCTTGTACCTGCAGTTGTATGTAAACAAACGTTATGGGTTTTTAAGAGTTTCCCATCGTCTCTCTCTAGATCTGGAATTTTATTGTCTTCCGATCGACATAGCTCTGCATTTTTATAGTCATGCTGCTGACTTTCATTAACTTTAGACTTCAGTTTATCTTCATTAGTCTTAAGTTTTTGTATCTCATTATCAATACTGTCCACTTTTATACAAAGTGTAGTAATAGATTTGAGTATCTTTTCAATTGTATCTTGTTCTTTACTCTCAGTTTGAGTAGCTTTGTCTTGATAAGTAATCTGCAATAACATTCTTGTTAGTCTTTATCACTTCAATTGTAAATGTAAAGTTTAGTATATTTAATATCAATCTTCTAATTTCTTTTGTTGTTACCGAATCTTGTATTTTTCTTGTTAGCCACCATTTTACTTGTGTATTATCTGTTCTTATAATAAATTTTGTTATATACAATATATGGTTCAAATGCTTATAAACATTTATATACTGAATATAATTCTTTCCTATTTATTTCCCATTTTATTTCTGTATTTGTAAATGTTCCTGAATAATATCTACAATGATATTCTATACTATCTTCATCATATTTATATTTCAAAACTCCTCCATAACTTTTCTCACTCGCATCTGTTTCTACTAAATTTTTTATTCTCATCTGGAAAATATAATATTGGTAATGTTTTACATAATAATTTTATCTTTTGTATTTGTGCTTGATCTTTATTGTCAAACTCATATTCTATATCTTTCTTTAATTTTTGTTGTAATGGTTTTAAGTTTTCTGCTAATTTTGGTATATATTCTCTTACTTGATTAACTAGTCCTAAGAATGATTGTAATTTCTTTTTTTTATCTAATTGCTCATTTGAAGTTATTATTTTTTGTACTATATGCATTTGCATTTTTATTCCATTTTTATCTATTTGTATTCCTAAGAATTCTATTTGTTTTTTCATTATTTCTGCTTTCGTTTTACTTAAACTTATACCTGAATATTCTATTATATGTATAAAATTTTCTAGTAATTCATTTATAGGTAATTTAATTCAGTTAAATCATTAAAATTATATTTTAATGGTTTTTGGGTTATTATATTGTTATCATCAATTAGCTCAATTTTAACTTTCGTTTTATGTTTTTCCCATCCTTGTAAAGGATCTTCATTATATAATAATTGTAATTTCTCTTGGTTTATTTTTACTTTATCTATAGAGAATATAATTAATTCTATTCTAGTATCTTCTTCTTTTATATTTTCTAATTTTTGTGTAATTTTTTCACTACCTTTAATCCATTCTGTTGTTTTTCTTCTTTTGTTACCTACCCTTTTCTGCTCTCTTATTTTTTGTTTAAAAGGTGTTGTGAACTACCATTGTATTTTTGTTATTATATGTGGATATAATTTATCTAAAAATGGCATTCCTAATAACATATCATTTTTTGTTAATTCAAAATTATATGTTTCTTTTATAGTTAATATTTTGTCCCATATTGGTATTTTTATATTTTTTGCCTTGTATGTGATTATACTTCCTTCATTATTAAATCCTGTTACTACTATTGGTGTTTTTAATTTTTCCCATTTCTCTTCTGGTAAACAATTGTATTTACATATATTAGCTTCTGCTCCTGTATCTATCATTGGTGTATAATATCTATTGTAATATCCTTCTATTATTATTTTTGCAAGTATATATATTTTCATATTTTTATTATATTAAAGTTCTATTTATTATTACTTTTCATAATTTATTGTTAACTGTTTGTCTTCTAGATTATATGGTTTTACTTGTTCTAGCCATTTTATTCCTAAGGTTATATTTTCATTTCCTTGATATATTTTAAATTTTATTACTATTGGTATTCCTCCAATTATTATTTCCTTTTCTGTAGTTTCTTTAGTATATGTTAATACGTTTGATCATTCTGGACATGATTGTTCAGTAGTTGTTATTTTATCTTCCATTACTAATTCTCTTGTAATATAGTTTTCTTCTAGTCCTGTATTTATTAGTATTAAATATTTTCGTTATTCCATTATTCCTGTTATATAATAATGATGTGGTTTTATTTCTTCTTCTATTAGTTTTTGTGGGATTTTATTTATTCTTTTTGAGGTGCTTGAGGTACTCATTTTTTATGATATTTGTGGTATTTCATGGTCTATATTCACTCTTTTTGATATACTTAATCTTTCTTGTACTATTTCTAAATCTTCTTCTATGTCAATTTTATTATAAGTATATTCATTATTATCTATGACTGTAACTATCTTTTCAAAGGGGTTTTCTATTTTTATTTTTTTTATTTTATTTTTTGCTGTTATTTTATGTTTTGTTGTTAAAACATATAAATTTTTACATCTAGCTGTAAATATTTTACTTCTAGGTGTTAGTTCTATTCCTGACATTTTCCAATATAATACTAATGATTTATCTATATTTATGTCATTAATTGCTACTGAGTAGTTAACACTTCTTATAAATTTAAATTTTTGGTAGATTAAATTACCTTTTACTGCACTTATTATACTTTTTTCTATAGGTTGTATAATTCTGTCATCTGCTAAATATATTTCTATAGGTGTATCTATTCCTTCTCTAAAACATGCTTTTATTAGTATTTCAGTTTCTCCTAAATGTACATATTTAATTGGGTTTTTTGTTTTTATTTCTTGTATTTCTTTATTAATTATTCTTTTATTTATTATTGGTATTTTAGCTTTTTCTTTAGTATACTTACAATCTATGATATGTTCTTTTTGACTTACTACATAATATTCTTCTTTTTGTCTTTTAAACCAATTTTTTATTTTTGGTACTTCTAATATTTTTTTGTACACTTAGATCTAATTCTTTTTCTTTTATTTGTTCAAATATACTATTATCAAATATTATTTTTTGTTCTAAAGATTCTTTATCTTGACGTTCTTCTTTATTTATTATTTGTATATCTGCTTCAGTCCTTTTTTATATTATAGAATTCATTATCTGATTCTAGTTCTATATTATTATCATTATCTATTTCATTTTATGATATTTCATATATACTATCTTCACTTTCTAAATCATAATCTACATATTCTATTTGTGTATATTTTTCATTATCCATAATTATTTCTGATATCTGTTTTTTCTTTGGATTTTTAGGTAATTTACAATCTTTAGCTATATGTCCTAGTTTTCCACAATTATAGCAAGTACATTCCGTTAGTTTTCTTTTTGGTCTATATGGTCTTTTAGTTTTGTAATTTTTCACATAATATTTCTTTCTTGGCTTTTTATATTTATATTGATCTATATTTTTTTATAGTTTTTATTTTTATTATACTTCTTTTTATAATACCTATCTGTGCAACCAAATTGAGGTGCTATTTTATTTTTACAACATGCTAAGTTCTTTACTAATACTTTTTCCATTTTTATATCTTCTTTAAGTTTTTCACATAGTTCTTTAAACCATCGTTGTAAAAATTTCATTCTAGCTCCTAAGGTATCTGTTAATTCTGCTTCATTCCAACTTTTTATTATTTTTGAACTAAAAGGTTCTGGTAATTTTGTAAAATATAATTTTCTTATTTCTTTACTTTCTTCTAAGTTATATGTTCCTTTATAATAATATTCTCTAAATGCACATGTATATTCATCTATATAACACATATTACATATTGCCAATTTTGTCATTAAATTTCTATTTATAACTTTTTCTTTATTTTGTTCTTCTACTTCTGTTGTCATACTACTAAATTCATTTCTTATAGCTATTTCATATTTATATAATATTTCCATAGACGTAGTAGCTATTTCTCCATCAAAATTTTTATTATTTCTTAAAGTTTTTAAACTCTCATCACTTAGATTTTGTAACCATAATTTTACTGTTCCTATAAGTGTTCTTTCTATATATCCTGGGGTTTATGTCATTCCTATTTTATTATCTATTAATTGTTTTGATATATATCCCATCCATAATTGAATTGTTTTATTTATATCTGCTACACAATCTAAATCTAAAAAATTATGTTGTTCAGTTGTTGGTTTAGGTGTCCATTTATTTAACCTTTTATTCCTTCTCTATCATATTTTTCATAATTTGCATTATAATATATTGGATTTAAATTTTTTGGATTTTTTACTCCTGATGTACTGGGTTTCTCATTCATGTCTATATCTCCCGTATTTATTTCTACATTTTTTGTATTATCTATATTTTCTAAAAGTTCTGTATATGTTTCACTTGTCTCTGAGTGTTGTTCTTCTAAATCATCATTGATATCATCAATTCTTATTTCTGGTAGATTAGGCAGATTATCTTGGTTATTTTCTTCTTTCTTTTCTGATTTTTCTTCTAATTGCCATTTCTCTTTAAATTTATTTATCTCATCTGCTAATTTTCTTTTTTGTTCTTTTTCTTTTTGTTTTATTTCATACATTTCTTTTAACATTGCTAACTCTTTTTCTAATTCTATTATTTTAATATTTTTTACTTCTTCTAATTGTTGTACTTTTTTTTTCGCTTGTTGTTTTATTTTTCAATTTCCAATTTTCTATCTGTTTCTTCATTTTCTTTTATTATTCTCACCATAGCAGTTAAACTATCTTCTAATTTTACCGTTTCCTTTTCTAACATTAAACTTAAATTATCACCTATTTTCTTATATCTTCTTCCTAAATTAGAAAATATTATCTTTATTTTTAATCTTTCATAGTTTTCATATGTTTTTTCATCTATTGCATATTCTTCCTTATTCATTTATAAATTATGTTGTAGTTTATATTCTAGATTATTTATTTGTATTTCTAGATATAGTATAGTCTTTCTTTGTGCTATTAGAGATTTATTACAGACTCCGGCAAATATATTACTATTAAGTCTATTTTGTCTATATCTTAATTCTTTTCTTTTTGCCATAATTATTTTATTAAATTCTTGCCTATATTCGTCATTCATTGTAATTTTAAATATTTGATATATTTATATTCTATTTTAGAAATAATATCTATTAATTTTTCTAATTCTTGGTTATTAGTTTTTGTAATATTTAGTTGTTTATATTCTGGATATAATTTATTTAATTTTCTCCTTATTTTTCTTATCTTTCTACTAATATGTTTCTTTTTATGTTTCTCTTTATTCATATATATACCAATTTTCGTTCATAGCTCTGATACCAATTTTAGGGGTGTGGAAATTCATCGTAGAGTAAGATACATATACTGTAGAGTAAAATATCTACTTATTTGGCGGAGGATTATGCAAAGATCTTCATAGATGAGATTGTGTGTCACCATGGTATTCCGTTATCCATCATATCGGATAGGGGTGCACAATTCACATCTAGGTTTCGGAGGTCATTCCAAGAAGGGTTGAGTACTAAGGTGAAGCTAAGTACCGCTTTTCATCCCCCAAACAGATGGTCAAGCGGAGCATACTATTCAAACCCTTGAGGATATGCTTAGAGCTTGTGTCATCGACTTCAAGGGAATTTGGGATAAGCACTTGCCTTTGGTGGAGTTTGCTTACAATAATAGTTTCCATTCATCCATATCCATGGCTCCTTCTGAAGCCTTGTATGGTAGGTGTAGGTATTGGGTGGTTTGAAGTCGGTGAGTCTTCAATTCTTGGTCCCGATTTGATTTATAAGACTTTGGAAAAAGTTCACATCATAAGGAACCGATTGCAAACGGCCTATAGTCGGCAAAAGTCTTATATTAATCATAGGAGAAGGGATTTAGAGTTAGAAGAAGGTGATAAGGTGTATTTGAAAATTTCGCATGTGAAAGGGGTAGTTAGATTTGGCAAGAAAGGGAATTTTTCAAAGGGTTGGCAATTTTGCATACGAGTTGAGATTGCCTAGTCAACTAGCTTCATTTCATCCGGTGTTCATGTCTCCATGCTTAAGAAGTGCATCTGTGATACTGAGTCCATTCTTCCTATTGAGGGTCTAGGTGTGGATGAGAACCTCTCCTATGAAGAGGTTCCAGTGGAAATCCTTGATCGGAAAGTGAAGAAATTGAGGAACAAAGAGGTGGCCTTCGCAAAAGTTCTATGGATAAACCACCTAGTTGATGGAGCAACATGGGAGGCCAAGGCCGACATGAAGTCCCATTACCCTCATCTCTTTGATAATTAAGGTTAGTTGTTCCTAATAATAATAAATTAATGAGTTAATTTGATTTTGACTTGTTTTGAAAAGATATGCATGTTATGGTAAAAAGTTTTCTTTCTTGCCAAATCTAACAAGGACTGAACTTCTCTTTCTTGCCAAATCTCACCACCTATTTCATCGGTGAAATTTTTAGATACACCTTATCACCTTCTTCAAATTCTAAGTCCATCCTCCTATTGTAGGCAAAAGAATTTTGCCAGCTATAGGTTGTTTTCAATCGGTTCTTTATCATATGAACTTTCTCCAAAGTTTCATAAATCAATTCGCGACCAAAAAGTGAAGACGCGCCCACTTAGAACAATCCAATCGGATATCTAAATCTCCTTCCATACAAGGCCTCAAAAGGATCCATGGATATAGTAGAATGGTAACTATTGTTATAAGAGAACTCAACCAAAGGCAAGTGTTTATCCCAATTTCCCTTGAAATTAATTACACAAGCTATAAGCATATCTTCAAGGGTTTGAATAGTATGCTCCGCTTGACCATCCTTTTGGGGATAAAAGGCGGTGCTTAACTTCACCTTTGTACCCAACCCTTTTTGGAATGACCTCCAAAACATAGATGTGAATTGTGCACCCCTATCCGATATGATGGATAATGGAATACCATGAAGAAACACGATTCTCATCTATGAAGATCTTTACATAATCCTCCACCGAGTAAGTGGACTTGACGGGAATAAAATGAACGGATTTGGTCAACGTATCCACAATTACCCATTTAGAGTCATTTTGCCTTTGCGTCTGAGGCAAAACTACCATGAAGTGCATATTAATGTCTTCCCACTTTCAAGTTGGAACATGGATTTCTTTATGTAAGCCACCAGGCTTTTGGTGCTCGGACTTCACTTGTTGGAAATTTGGACACTTGGCAACAAATTCTGCTATGTCACCTTTCAAGCCATCCCGCCAAAATACTTCTCTAAGGTCATGATACATTTTAGTAGACCCGGATGTATAGAGTAACGGGATCCACGAGCTTCCTCAAGAATACGCTTTCTCAAATCATCAACATTGGGAACACACAGTATTCCTTGATACCTTAAAACACGATCACCCCTAAGGAGAATGTCTCATTTAGATTACCAAGAACCGATTCATTCAACTCCATCAATGATTGATCAAGGTGTTGCTTAGACTTTATCTCAACCACCAAAGACTATTTAGAGTTATGATGGACCATAAAACCACCATTTGGGGAATCTTCCAATCTAACACGCAAATGAGCCAACCTAAGAAAATCTTTCACTAGGTCATTCTTGGATTCTTCGACTTGAGACACACTACCCATGGTCATACGACTTAGACCATCCACAACCACATTGGACATGTCGGGGTGGTAGAGGACACTCATGTCGTAATCTTTCAATAATTCCAACCATCGTTTTTGTCGGAGATTTAACTTCTTTTGAGTGAACACATATTGAAGACTCTTATGGTCGGTATACTCATCAACATGAACACCATACAAGTAATGCCTCAAAATTTTCAAGGCAAATACCACAGTCGTTAACTTAAGATCATGAGTTGGATAATTCTTCTCATGCACCTTAAGTTGTCTAGAGGCATAGGCTACTACTTTCCCATGTTGCATAAGAACACACCCCAAGCCCACTCGGGATGCATCACAATACCATAGCGGAAGTAATCCTATCTTCCAAAATTTGGAAGCTTCTTTCACATGCCTCAGACCACTCAAATTTTACACTTTTTTGTGTCAAAGTAGTTAGGGGAGAAGAAATGGACGCAAAACCATCCACAAACCTCCTATAATATACCGCTAGACCCAAGAAACTCCTAATGTCGGTTGGAGTCAATGTTCTAGGCCAATTTTTCACCACTTTGGTTTTCCATGGATCAACCTCAACCCCTCACTAGAGATGATATGGCCATGAAACTACAACGACCTCAACAAAACTCACATTTGCTATACTTCGCAAATAGTTGGTGAACTCCTTAAGAACTGGCAAAACCACTCTCAAATGGTCCATGTTTTCACCCTCATTTTTCGGATATACCAAGATGCTATCAATGAAGACAATGATAAATGAATCTAGGTAACTTTGAAACACCCTATTCATTACATCAATAAACGTCGCCGGGGCATTAGTGAGACCAAATGACATTACTAAGAACTCATAGTGACCATATCTAGTTCAAAATGTTATTTTTGGTATATCTATCCTCACCTCTCACCCTAAGTTGGTGACACCCCGATCTCAAGTCAATCTGAGAAAAGTAGCCTTCCCCTTGGAGTTGATTAAACAAGTCGTCAATCCTAGGGAGAGGATGCTTGTTCTTAATAGTGAACTTATAGAGTTGCCGATAATCAGTACACATTCTAAGGGACCCATCCTTCTTCTTCACAAATAATACAAGAGCACCCCATGGAGAAATACTAGGTCTAATGATGTCTTTGTCTAGTGAGTCCTTGAGTTGAGACTTTCACTCTTTCCTTTCGGCCGGATCCATCCGATAATGAGGAATTGAAATCGGGTTGGTATCCAGTAGCAAGTCAGTACCAAAATCAATTTTTCGCTTGGGATGGATTCCGGAAAGATCATTAGGAAAGACCTTCGGAAATTCGCTCACTACGGGGACTATCTCAATAGGAGGATTTTCTGAGTCTAAATCTTTGACTCTTACAATATGGTATAAACACCCTTTTGAGATCATTTTACAAGAATAGAATTTCCCCCCTTCCATTCTAAGATGGGTTCATTTGGAAAGTCTAACTTGACAATTCCTGTTCTACAATCAATGGAAGCAAAACAATCATTCAACCAATCCATCCCCAAAATGACATCGAAATCAACCATATCAAGTTCTACTAATTCAACATGAGTAGCTATTGGGCAACATTATAGGACAATTTCAATATACCCTCTTTGCAACCACCGACTCACCTACCGGGGTAGTTACCATAAAAGGTTCATTTAGAATGTTGGGAAAAATAATCAAACTTTCTAGCTATCAAGGGATTAACAAAAGATAGTGTAGCACCCGGATCAAGTAAAGCATAAACATCAATAGCGAAGACTTGTAACATACCGATCACCACATCGGGAGAACTCTCTTGTTCACCCCTAGAGCGAAGAGCATAAAAGCAATTCTTTCTTTGAGCATCAACATTAGAACCACTAGATTGAGCTTGCGCACTTCCCTAGTCAGGCCCCTTCAAATTAGGTCAATCCCTAACCTTGTGGCCACTCTTGCCACATCCAAAGCAATTATCCGTCCTAACGAGGCACTCACCATAATGCTTCTTACCACACTTTCTACACGTTGGCATCTTACTTGGTGAACTAGTACTTTTTCCCTTTTGAGACTTTGGTTTAGACACACTTGATGTACCGTGGTTTCACGGTATTTCTAATGCTTTTTCCTTAAGTTTAGTGTGTGCCGAAAGCCTTTTTGTGTTGATTTTTATGTAAGTTTCTCTTTGTTTGCAGAAAATCTGTCCAAGGATAAACGCGGAAGTTTTTGAGAAAGAAATGCAGAAGAGACCACCTACGGAACTTATGACGGTCTGTCGAGACTGTGACGGTCCGTAGGTGGCATCATAGTGAGAAGAGAAGTTGCTGAAGGAAGATGGGGAAGTCTGACCAAGTGTGGGATTACGAAAGTCCATGAAGGACCTTCATGGCCACGACGGTCCATCCTGCTTGTTCGTCGTGATGATCAGAGAAGTAGTCCCAGTACCCAAATTCAAAGAAGTTCAAGTATTTTGGAACGGAGACCCTCGATGAACCGTCGTGCTTGAAACGGTCCGTCATACCTGTCCGTCGAGGGGAATGAAGAAAGCAGCAGAAGAATGTGTGAAGTATGGGACAACGGAGGCCATGACGGTCCGTCGTGTTCGTGACGGTCCGTCACGTGGTCCGTCGACCCAGACGCGTTTGGACAGATTTTTAGTAAATAGAATCCTTCTTTGATTAGATTTTGTTTTTATTATAAATAGTTTGAAAAACCTCGCTTTTGGGGTTAGACTTTTTGAATAATTTTTAGTTCTCTTGTTATAGTATTGAACTCTCGATTTTGGGAATTAAGATATTTTTTTTCTTTTGGAATTGATTGTTGGTGATTTTGTTGATTGATCAAGTTAAATTCTGGAATTTATTTGTTCTCATAAAAGTAAGTGCATGAATTCTTCCATTAACAATATGAATTGTGTAATTATGAACATGGGTAACTAAACCTCATAGCTAGGGTTGTGGGAACCATGGGTGAATAACAAGGTAAAAATCTAACTAAAATAACAATTCTAGAATGGTGTCTTGCATGTATTGATAATTCTTTTGTGTAGAAGTCTTTTTAATGGATGGCCAACGTTAGAACTCGCCTTAATACTACTTTCCGGACCAAGGAGGTAGATAATAGGAAAAGAATTATCAACATCGATTTAGTGTAGACTATCTAATAGGCTAGTATTGGTTGATACGAGTTAATAACTTAGTCAAATACCGAATACAATGTTTAATATGAGGTAAAGATAAGGGTTAGTATAGCAACACACGTAGCTGGACCAAGGTGCGGAGTGAAATTCTCTAGATGCCGGACCAAGGATTTAGAGATACATAACTTATCACTTTACATGCAAGATATTAGGATAGAATTGTTATAGTTAGATTTATCAGTTAGGAACCTGTGGGGAACACTTCAGCCCTAGTTACTTTTATAATTTGATTAAACTCCGAAAGCTGAAGATGTTAGTTGTTCATTTTTATTTAGTTAATCATTTTCATTAATTTAGAAATTGAACCCCCCTTTTGTCTTTTGTTTTCTCGGAAAATAGTTGGCTAAATAATAGTAATAATAGAATAAATTTAAGTCTGAACTATTTTCCTTGTGGGATCGATCCCAACCTCATTAGTTGGGTTCTTTACTTGATACGACCGCTTTACTTCTTATTTGAGAAGTAAGTTTGAGCGTATCAAATTTTGGCGCCGCTGCCGGGGAATATAGCTTTTAGATTAACTTCAACTTATTACTAAAGTTTAGTCAATATTTTCCTGATTTTACTTTTTCTGTTATTTTTGATTTTTTGCAGAACTAACGTCCTTGTATGCCAAATACATGGAGAGGAAGAGAACCATTGTTTCCCTACGATCACGAGTTAGAGCGTACACTATGCAATATGAATCGAAACTTGGGCATAAATGATGATAATCCAAACCAGAACATCCCAGCTCCAGTTGATGCTCATGGTCGATTATTACCTGATAATCCTGGTCAAGATGCACAAAGGGGACAAAAATCCCGCTCCACGTCCTCAAGAATACTACAGAGGATAATATTGCAGATTCTGATGGACCACTTGTCTTGCCCCCTCTACCAGAAGGTCACACCTTTGTAGTCACTAGTAGTCTAATGCAAATGCTCACTGCTAGAGGTTTTTTTTCAGGACTACCGTCTGAGGACCCACATGCCCATATAGCTAAGGTGAGGGCAGTGTGTAAAAGCTGTGTAGGGAGGCCTGATTTGAATTTGGATGTAATAGGGCTAAGAGTATTTCCTCTCTCACTGACGGGAGAGGCTGCTATTTGGTTCACTGAGCTCCCTTATAACTCAATTTTCACTTAGAACCAACTAAGGGACGTTTTCTTAGCACGTTACTACCCAGTCTCCAAGAAACTAAATCACAAAGACAGAGTGAACAACTTTGTGGCACTACCAGGAGAGTCAGTTAGCAGTTCTTGGGATAGGTTCACTTCATTATTGAGAAGTGTCCCCAATCACCGCATAGATGATGAGTCACTGAAAGAATACTTCTACCGGGCACAGGACGATAATAATAAAGCGGTACTGGATCATATAGCAGGTGGTTCTTATGGGGAATGTCCTTATGCTGAAATTGCCGAAATATTAGAGAAAATCTCCCAGAATAATAAAGCATGGAGTACTAGGAAGTCAGATACTGGGAGAAATACCTTTGCAGTGCAATCCACACACAACCCAGCCACAGATGAGATTCGTGAAGAGATGGCACAGATGAGAACTGAGCTTGGGTTGGTGTTAAAATATATCACTGGGGGTGCAGAAAAGATAAACGCAGTGAACTACTTGTCTAAACCACCACCACCAACTGATGAATAATATTATGAGGAAGATTCCTATGCAGTAAATGATCAGACGGAGGGTTTCCGACCGAATGCCCAAGGCTCCAATTAGGAGAATTGGCGCCAAGGTCCAGGGAATCAAGGTCGGAACTATGGTAACTACAACCGTGAGGGTAATTATGTCCGTGATGGAAATTACAACCGCGACAACAACTTCAATAGGGGTAACTATGGTAACAGAAATGATAGGAGTGGGCCCTATGTTCCTCCTCAAAATCGTGAAGTTGCTCCTAGGGATGGTGGAGGTAGTATGGCGTGAGTTGAGGATATGTTGCACAAGATGATGAGGAGGTTCGATCCTAGTGATGAGCACACGAAAGAGTTAAGGAGTGATGTAGCGGGTATTGGACAGAAAGTCGATACACATGCCATATTGATTAAGCAGCTTGAATTGCAAATGGCCCAATTATCTGCGACTGTGAACACACGGCAATCGGGCACTCTCCCTAGCAACACTGTCCAAAATCCGAAAAATGATGGACATTGTATGGCAATTACTACTCGTGGTGGTAAACAAACTATTAACCCACCTATGTCGTCTATTGTGGAAAAGGTGATGAAAGATAATGATAAAGTGGTAGAGGTTAGTGATGAAGTAGAAGATGTGAAGACTGCAATTTAGTACTCAATTGGGAAAAATGCCACTTCATGGTGAAAGAAGGTATTGTTTTGGGCCATCGCATTTCAGAAAAGGGCATAGAGGTTGATCGAGCCAAAGTCGAGGTAATAGAGAGACTTCCTCCACCTATCTCTGTAAAAGGTGTGAGAAGCTTTCTTGGGCATGCAGGTTTTTACAGGAGATTCATCAAAGATTTCTCAAAAATTGCACATCCGTTATGCAAACTGCTGGAGAAAGATTGTAAATTTTATTTTGATGAATCCTGTCTTAAAGCATTCGGCGAGCTAAAAGAAAAATTGGTATCTGCACCTATCGTTATTTCTCAGGATTGGAGCAGTCCATTTGAGGTGATGTGTGATGCGAGTGGGGTTGCCCTTGGTATGGTATTGGGACAAAGAAGGGACAAAATCCTTCATCCCATTTACTATGCTAGTAAAGCCCTCAATGAAGCTCAGAAGAACTATACAATAACTGAACAAGAGCTCCTTGCAGTAGTCTTTGCTTTTGAAAAATTTTGCTCCTATTTGCTAGGTACTAGAGTTATAGTGCATACTGACCATTCAGCCCTGAGATATTTGATGGAAAAGAAGGATGCGAAACCGAGGTTGATTCGTTGGGTATTACTACTGCAAGAATTTGACTTTGAGGTAAGGGATAGAAAAGGGACCGAAAATCAAGTTGCTGATCACTTGTCCCGTTTAGAAGATGGCTATGAGAGAGTTGGGGGATAAGACTGATATCGATGACACGTTCCCCGATGAGCATGTATTGACTGCCTCACAAGACTTGATTCCATGGTTCACAGATTTTGCGAACTTCTTAGCTAGTGATATTGTTCCATCGGACTTGTCTTTTCATCAAAGGAAAAAGTTCATGTACGATGTGAAGAAGTTCTTTTGGTATGAACCATACTTATATAGGAGCTGTACTGATGGGCTTATTCGGCGTTGTGTGCCAGAAGTTGAGATGTTGAGTGTTTTAGAGGCATGCCATTCCTCACCCTTTGGTAGACATCATAGTGGTATCCAGACTGCTCATAAGATCTTACAATCTGGTTACTATTGGCCAACTATTCATCAAGATGCTCATGAGTTCACCAAAGCGTGTGATAGATGCCAAAGAGATGGCGGCATTTCAAGAAAGCAAGAATCTCCCTCTAAACCCCATTCTTGTGATTGAGTTATTTGATGTTTGGGGTATTGACTTTATGGGTCCATTTGTGAGTTCTTATGGAATGAAGTATATTTTAGTAGCAGTTGATTATGTATCTAAGTGGGTGGAAGCTATCGCCCTCGCGAACAATGAGGGGAAGAGTGTCACTGCATTCTTGAAAAAGAATATATTCTCTCGATTTGGTACCCCACGGGCAATTATTAGTGATGGGGGATCCCACTGTTGCAACAAATTGTTCAAGGGATTATTGGAGAAATATGGGGTTCGCCATAATGTGGCCACTCCTTACCATCCTCAAACTAGTGGGCAAGTTGAAGTATTAAATAGGGAGATCAAACAGATTTTGTCAAAAACAGTGAACGCTAGTAGAACAGATTAGTCAAGGAGGCTTGATGATGCTCTTTGGGCCTACCGGTCAGCGTATAAGACTCCCATAGGTATGTCCCCATACCAACTAGTACATGGGAAAGCATGTCATCTTCCGGTTGAATTAGAGCATAAAGCCATATGGGCTATGAAGAAGTTAAAAATGGACTGGAACGAAGCTACAGAACAACGGTTAAATGGGTTAAATGAACTCGATGAATTTCGCCTAAAAGCTTTTGAAAGCTCAGCCCTCTACAAAGAAAAGATGAAGAAGTACCATGACCTAAAAATCGAGAAACGAGAGTTTATGATTGGGGATTCGGTGCTTTTATTCAACTCTAGATTGCGCTTGTTTCCGGGCAAGCTCAAGTCTAAATGGACTGGCCCTTACTTGATCACCCAACTATTCCCTCATGGAGCGGTTGAGTTGGAAAACAAGGAAGGTGTGCGGTTTAAGGTGAACAGACAATGTCTAAAAATCTATATAGGTCATGCAGAATCGGCGAATGAGGTGATTGAGGCATATCATCTTGATGAAGTCTGAGTAATCGAGTGTCCTCAGTCGTGCCGCGATGTTAAATCAGGCGCTGGTTGGGAGGCAACCCAATATGAATCATCTAACCAATTTATAGTTTTCTTTCTAGTAACGGTAGCATTTTCTACAAATGGGTTGTAAATTTTCAGGTAGCACATCTCGAGGAAGTTCTGCAGAAAATTACTCTGCCACATTCACTAACGGATACATCGATGGACCGTCACGCCTGTGACGGACCATCGCATTACTCCGTCGTGCCAGGTACGTTCTTTGTTGTTTTGAAAAATTAGGGCACATGCGACGGAACCCATGATGGACCGTCACAGCTGTGACGGACCGTCATCGGGGTTTCGTCACTTCATTACCCAGTAACCCGACCCGACCTGGCTAAGGAATTTCAAAAGTTTTAAAACTTTTTTAAACTCCCCACCTCTTCATTAAACCGTTTCTTTCCCTCTTTATCCCATTTCCTTCCCTTTCAACTTCCTTCGCTTCCCAAATTCACCACATTCTCCCTTTCCCCATCCCAAATCTTCTTTTTTGGTCGGAGTCTGCTGCTGTGATTCTCAGTTTTTCTTGTTGGGTGCCATCACTTCTGTGTTGTTTTCTCCTCTTCCAAGGTATGTGTTTCTGAACTCTACCCATTTATTGTTCATGTTGGTCTTTATTTACTATTAGCATGTGGGTCTTTGATCTTTGACCATATCTTTTCTAACCTAGGTTATTAGTCCCACGAAATGCCTTGATAAAACTTGAGAAATTAGGGCTTTAGATTTGTAAATTTGATAGGTATTTAGGTTAAAGAGCGTTAGGGAAATGTTGGGTCTTTGGTTTGAATCACATGGGTTGAATGTGGCATCCCCAGTTCTATCACTTAATGGCAGAACGATACCCCGATGACGGACCGTCATTACCACGACGGACCGTCATAGGGTCCGTCCCAATACCTCACAACTTGTTTTCTCCAAGTGTCCACCAACGAATACATGTGACGGACCGTCATGCCCACGATGGTCCGTCCTGCACAACCGTCTTGGTTGTCAGAGACCCCTGTCCCAAGGGTCTCAATAATTTTTCAAAGTTTCCACTGACGGAAACATGTGACGAACCATCATACCCACGACTATCCATCCTGCACAACCGTCTTGGTTGTCAGAGACCCCTGTCCTAAGGGTCTCATCATTTTTCTTAAGTGTCCACTGACGGACACATGTGATGGACCATCATACCCACGACGGTCCGTCCTGCAGAACCATCGTGATGGTCAGAGATCCCTGTCTTAAGGGTCTCAACACTTTTTCTAAGTGTCCACTGACGGACACATGTGACGGACCGTCATACCCACGATGGTCTGTCCTGCACAACTGTCTTGGTTGTCAGAGACCCCTGTCCTAAGGGTCTCATCACTTTTTCTAAGTGTCCACTGATGGACACATGTGACGGACCGTCATACCCACGACGGTCCGTCCTGCAGAACCGTCGTGACGGTCAGAGATCCCTGTCTTAAGGGTATTAACACTTTTTCTAAGTGTCCACTGACGGACACATGTGACGGACCGTCATACCCACGATGGTCTGTCCTGCAGAACCGTCGTGACGGTCAGAGACCCCTGTCCCAAGGGTCTCAACAATTTTTCTAAGTGTCCACTGATGGACACATGTGACTGAGCGTCATGCCCACGATGGCCCGTCCTGTTCGACCATCGTACTAGTCAGAGACCTTTTTTCTGAGAGTCTATATTGTTAAGTATAACATGACAGACCCCATGACGGTCTGTCATACTAACGACGGGCCGTCACCAGGTCCGTCGTGCCTCACTCCTACTACAGTGCTGTCATTACTGCTTTGAATTTATGTGTATTTTGTCTCATTTTTTTTCTTGTCATGTTTGCTCCTTCTAGTACTCATGATGATTGTTTACAGGTACTACCTCTCATGGCACCAAAACAAGATCGCGTTTACGCACGTGGGCGTTCCAAATCTGTCGCCCCGTCTGCCCGACTGGTGATAGGCTTTGATGATGAGCATGATCCCGAGTATGTGCCCCCAGGCACTGCTACTACAGCACGAGCTCCACGTGCATCGAGAGCCACGCCCAAGAATGTGGCGTCCGGCGTAGCCACTGTCTCCCAGTCAAATGCGGAGCGCACACTGACAGGCACACCTTCTGGGTCAGCTGCCCAAGACGAAGGAGCATCTGGCTCCTTAGGAGTTTCGTGGTTCGAGGAAGCCTCCGGGTCAGCAGACGCCTCTGCACCCGCCATAGCTACACAGTCTGCCTCGTCTGATGAGGCTGACAGCACTGACTCCACTCCTGGCTCACCGACTAGAGTTTTTGCCCCGGTTGCCGACCAGCCCAACCGATGGTGTGTTGACGGGCAATACCAAGTGTACTTAGACGCCAAGGTTCTCAATGATAAAGGCGTCATGACACGGACCCTTACACTGGAGAGACGGGTCCTTACGGGAAGTCTCCCCACCATGCCGGATATTCACACTCTCTTCACCAGACACCGGCTGGAGTGGACGGCTCGTTCTTTGGGCCGCTACAGTGAGGAGTTGGTCCGAGAGTTCTATGCCTGTTATGTGGCCACTCTCCGATCACAGATAGATAGGCGGGTTGCCCCTGCCAAACAGGCCCCACTTGAGTACGTCCGAGTACGCGGCATACAGGTCGATATCTCCCTGCCAGCCATCTGCCGATATCTGTACGGCGAGGATGTTGATACCACTAAGACACCTCTCACCGCCGAGTTCCACTACCGGTGGCAAATTGTTAAAGAGGGCTGGTTCTTACGTGTGCCATCACTGAGAGAGACCACCAAGAGGTGGATGGCCCAGCACTTGTCTATTGATGGAGAGGCTGCTGATTGGGTGATGGAGACAAAGGGAGCCATCAGGAAGGCCAACTTGACCTTTACGGCCAAGTTTCTTTTGGTTGATAGTCCGCCACTGCCTTTCCCCCACTGCTGCTCATAATATAGTCACATGGGATCGTTCTGATGGCCGCAATGATGGCAGGGTTTGAGGTCGACTTCGCTTGGCTTCTACAGGCAGTCATGCACGAGAGGGCCTTCAAGGTCACCACGACTTACCATTTTCCTTGCATGGTTTTTTCTTTATGCAGATCCGCAGGTGTGCCCATTTGGCACATTGACCAGCTCAGGACCCCGCAGGGAAATGTTGACATCGGCCTCATCAGGGATGAAGCCAATGAGTTGGCTCCACGTAGAGGGCCCCACCCGGAGGTGGTCCCACTTAGTGAGAACCTGGCAGATACCATAGAGTATGCTCATACGACTTCCCAGGCTGCTGCTGCACACACTGACACTACCCCGGTCGAGTCTATCCCAGGTAGTAGCACTGCCCCGAGCTCCTCTCGCTCGGCTCCTTCCGCCACTCTGGTCCCACTTGCTAGGGTCCAGAAACTCGAGGCACAGATGGCTACACTTCAGCATCACATCCAGCCTTGGATGCAAAGATCTATTGCTGAGGCAGAGGAGTGCATGGAGCGCAAGATGGCACAGCACACAGAGAGGAAGATTGCAGAGGTACATCAGCGCTTAGACGCTTTTGAGTTGCGAGTGCTAGCCCGACCAGCACCTCCGGTGGACATGTCGACCCTTCAGGCTGCGGTTGAGAGTCTGCGGCCTGATCTCGATACGATCTTAGAGGCGAGGGTGCCTGAGTCTGAGGCCCCTTCTGCAGAGCCTGCTGAGGACACAGTGATGGCTTTTCTTTTTGCCACTTCTGATGTTCCACGACCTCCCCCACGAGAGCATGCCAAGAGACGCAGGGGTCGAGAGGAGGATGAGGCCAGGGCGAGGAAGAAGGAGCGCCGTGAGATGGAGGCTGCGAGGAGAGCCTCGATTGCTGACGAGGAGGCCCGTACGTTGAGGGCTATAGAGTTAGCTGCCGGGGCGTCTAGCTCCAGAATTGTAGATATTGTGGGAGGCACTACTGATGGTGCTGTTGATGCTGAGGACACTACTGAGGGTGTCCAGACTACGCAGGGAGTGGGTTCCGGTGAACCGGACCCACTAGCTTGCTGATCGCCGGCGCTTAGCGCCTCAGGTTTGCTTCACTTACCTTTCGTGTATTTTAGTTTTTTTATGCATTAGGGACAATTGCATATCTTTTGTTGGGGGTGGGGTAAATGGAAAGTGAGTACTTGGGTGAATTCTGAGTAGCCCAAGTTCACGATCCTCTTTTGGGGTTTTCTTGCCTGTGTTCTTTTTCCCCAAAAGACTGATTACTTTTATTGTTGAACCAGCATGTCATATCTTATGTACATAGTATCAATGTGAAGCATGATGGCTAAAACAAATATGATATCCCGATAATGAAAATGATGCATGACTAGGCATAGTAAGTGATAATTGTGTGGTTTGAAACATGAAATAAAGATACACTACTGCATGATCCTGAATCTAAGACTTCAACTAGGTGACTAATAATCTAGGAATGTAAGGAATGTCAAGTGAGTGTGAGGTCAATTCGAATGTCCACCATCAATACTGAGCTAGAACTTGCCTGTTTAGTCCTGCTAAAAGTGAGTCAAATCAATCAATTAGGAAAGGATCATAGGCCCTTGTTCAAAATAGTCAATCTTGAGCCAAAAGAAAATAACAGAAAACCAAATGAAGTTAATCCCTTTTTGATCCAAATGAATTGAGCTTAAAATAGATCTTTCTTTTTACCCAAATGATCTTCTATGGGAACAATGTGTTGGCCCTGGTCCCTCCTTGGACATGTGCACCTCAGTTTATGCCAAAAGCATAAGTTGAGGGTGGCTAATGCAGAAAGCAACCTTGTTTTGGCCCTGACCCAACCATGGGTATTGTGAACCTTGACTCATGGCAAAATCATGAGTTGAGGGTGGCTGTTATAAGGAAAACCCCGGAAAGAGGGGTTGAAAGAATGAAGAGAAAGAAAGAACAAAACAGAAGTGACTAAAAAAAAATATGAATAAAGTATACATATGAAGCAAAATAAACACAAGAAAAGAGAAAAGTCACTTACATATAAGGATAAGAAAGGTAAAACAGCAAGGTGAAAAGAAAATTGAGAGATAGGGCGAAATAAAATGATAAAAAGGTGGTACGCTTAGCCGATATGTCAAGGAGGGCAACAAGTCACTAAAGTATACCTAAATATACCCTACCTGACCCTGAGCCTATGTTATAATCTTAAAAAGTCCTATTGTGATCCTTAGAGTTGTATGGCGAACTTGAAGTAGTGAAAATAAGGGCAAGCCTATGGCAATATGTATAAATGAGTTATGAATTTGTTCTGAGAGTGAGGACAGTAGTTGCAACACCGGAAATATTAGCACCTCGGTGAGAAATTGAAGAGGATAGGTGTTATTGCGTAGTGAGTCTGTGTCATGGTCTGATTCTACACAAGTCAATGCCTAATAGTGATACCATGCATGAACATAATGAGAATGATCGGGATTGATAGCCAAATGATTGCGAAAGTTAAAATATGGATACTCTTGTACAAAGATTTTGTAGTGAGTCATAGTGTGTCGCTTGAGGACAAACAACGAATTTAAGTTGAGGGTGTTGATGTACCGTGGTTTCACGGTATTTCTAATGTTTTTTCCTTAAGTTTAGTGTGTGCCGAAAGCCTTTTTGTGTTGATTTTTATGTAAGTTTCTCTTTGTTTGCAGAAAATCTGTCCAAGGATAAACGCGGAAGTTTTTGAGAAATAAATGCAGAAGAGACCACCTACGGAACTTATGACGGTCCATCGAGACTGTGACGGTCCGTAGGTGGCATCGTACTGAGAAGAGAAGTTGCTGAAGAAAGATGGGGAAGTCTGACCAAGTGTGGGATTACGGATGTCCATGACAGACCGTCATGGCCACAACGGTCTGTCCTGCTTGTTCGTCGTGATGATCAGAGAAGTAGTCCCAGTACCCACATTCCAAGAAGTTCAAGTATTTTGGAACGGAGACCCTCGACGGACCGTCGTGCTTGAAATGGTCCGTCATACCTGTCCGTCGAGGGGAATGAAGAAAGCAGCAGAAGAATGTGTGAAGTATGGGACGACGGAGGCCATGACGGTCCGTCGTGTCCGTGATGGTCCGTCATGTGGTCCGTCGACCCAGACGCGTTTGGACAGATTTTTAGTAAATAGAATCCTTCTTTGATTAGATTTTGTTTTTATTATAAATAGTTTGAAAAACCTCTTTTTGGGGTTAGACTTTTTGAATAATTTTTAGTTCTCTTGTTATAGTATTGAACTCTCGATTTTGGGAATTAAGATATTTTTTTTCTTTCAGAATTGATTGTTGGTGATTTTGTTGATTGATCAAGTTAAATTCTGGAATTTATTTGTTCTCATAAAAGTAAGTGCATGAATTCTTCCATTAATAATATGAATTGTGTAATTATGAACATGGGTAACTAAACCTCATAGCTAGGGTTGTGGGAACCATGGGTGAATAACAAGGTAAAAATCTAACTAAAATAACAATTCTAGAATGGTGTCTTGCATGTATTGATAATTCTTTCGTGTAGAAGTCTTTTTAACGGATGGCCAACGTTAGAACTTGCCTTCATGCTACTTGCCGGACCAAGGAGGTAGATAATAGGAAAAGAGTTATCAACATCGATTTAGTGTAGACTATCTAATAGGCTAGTATTGGTTGGTACGAGTTAATAACTTAGTCAAATACCGAATACAATGTTTAATATGAGGTAAAGATAAGGGTTAGTATAGCAACACATGTTGCCGGACCAAGGTACGGAGTGAAATTCTCTAGATGCCGGACCAAGGATTTAGAGATACATAACTTATCACTTCACATGCAAGATATTAGGATAGAATTGTTATAGTTAGATTTATCAAGTTATGAACCTGTGGGGAACACTTAAGCCCTAGTTACTTTTATAATTTGATTAAACTCCGAAAGCTGAAGCTGTTAGTTGTTCATTTTTGTTTAGTTAATCATTTTCATTAATTTAGAAATAGAACCCCCCTTTTGTCTTTTGTTTTCTCGGAAAATAGTTGGCTAAATAATAGTAATAATAGAATAAAGTTAAGTCTGAACTATTTTCCTTGTGGGATCGATCTCAACCTCATTAGTTGGGTTCTTTACTTGATACGTCCTCTTTACTTCTTATTTGAGAAGTAAGTTTGAGCGTATCAACACTCTCATCACAAGCCTTGGGAAATTTGGAAGGAACTTTATTAGAGAACCTCTTTTTGAATCTCGGCTTGTCCTGAATTGTAATACCTCTAAAACGACTTAGGTGAGCCTCTTTTGGAATCTCGGCTTGTCTTGAATTGTAATACCTCTAAAACGACTTAGGTGAAGCTAGAGACTAATATGTTTGTAATGAGATTCTAAGGTCCTAAAATGATTTATTATGTGATAATGAGGTAGTGCCTAATCTATTAGGTGAATTGGAAGTGAAACGTCAAGGGACGACCAAGACGTTCGACGACTAGTCACTTATGTGCTTCATGTGTGTTTTATATGTTTATATGTGTTTTATGAGCTTATGAGGTCCTTATATCAGTTATTATAGTGTTTATAGGAAGTGTGTCAAGTTTCATGAAGTTTGGAGGTCAAATGTCCAAGAATGTCCATGACATTCGAAAGGTTTATCTTGAAACGACCTTGTGTGTCTTAGCATGTTTTGTCAGGTTTTATGTGTTTGTTTTGGATGAAATTGATGTGGGAGGTCCTAAACTCATATACCATCATATTCAGGTTGGAAACGTCCGGTAAAACATCCCTAAGAACCAACCAAGGGTCCTTGAGGAAGGACCCTTCATTTGAGCCAAAGGCTGTCTAGGCCGGCCCTAAACGACTGAGGCAATGACAGCCAATACGTTGGTAGAAGCCCCGTCGGTGGTTGACTTTTGTCAAGACTTATCCTAGGGAGCTCAATATCCCAATGTCCAGTCTCTGAACCAAACGACGGCCAGCCAGGATAGTCTGTTTGTGGACAAATGGTCTGTCAATGGCAATTCGTTGGTGAGGCCTGCAACTTCGCAGTCCACTGTTAAGTTGCTAGGGTGAATTGGGAAATTCACCACACGTCCAAATAATTGTTTGGGCGGTTACTTAGGGGTATTTAAGGTATTTTAAGTGGATATATAAGTCCTAAATACCTAGATGAATTCATTCTTCCAAATCAAAACCCCAAAATCTCTAAGAAATTCTCTAGAACTCCATTGAAACAAAAACTCAAGGAAGAGCTTGGATTGGATATTTAAGGTGTGAATCTTCATCAATTTCATGGATTAACATCATTGAGGTATGGTTTTTGATTGTGGAAACTCTATTCATCAAGGAGCCCAAATTTTAAAGAGATTTCTAAAGGTTTCTAAAGATGAACTTGTCCAATTTTATGATCTATCCAAGGGTTCTTGCAATAAAGGTTTTAAATCATTGTATATTGACTGAATTATTGTTAATTATATGATTTTAACACAATTAACCAGTGAACCCATCCAATTCATGAACCCTCATTTTTTACTACTTTATGGTTGACTTGATATTGTATTAATGCTTATGAATTCTAGTGTAGTTTTCTATGGGCTATTGAATGATGTAAGAATTGTATTTCATTGAGTATTATGGTTTTTGTATTGAATTGATGATCATGTCCATGGGTAAGGGCTTTTGGTATTGTAATTGGTGATTTAATTATTATCATGTAGTATAGCCGAACGACATTCTTCTTTCCAGTCATCCGACACCCCCGTCACAAAGCGGCTCATTTCATATCTAGGGTCGGAAACCAAAGAATGTGCAAACTTTGACAATTTAGTTAATTTCAAAGAGTAGTAAACTACACTCATACCTCCTTGACGAAGGTTGATGAATTCTTCCACTTTGGTTTCCCTCTTCTCTCGAGGAAAGAACCTATCAAGAAATGCCTTCTTGAAAATCTCTGATGTCACCGGTCCACCCCTTAAATGACTATTGTCTCTCCATTGGATGTACCAAGTTAGGGCCACATCTTTGAGTTGGTAAGTGGTTAAATCTGCCTTCTCACTAGTAGTCAACCCCATAGCATAGAGAATCTTGTAGGTTTCATCAATGAACTCTTAGGGGTCTTCCTCCACTTTGGACCCATAGAAAGTAGGGGGATTCATCCTTTTGAAATCCCTCAAATAGGAGGCCATGGTGCCAACATGTTGGTTTTCTCAGGGTACCACTTCTCGATTAGCTGGAGCCTTCATGGCTTGTGCTTGAGTAGTGACGGCTTGTGATTGTGTAGTAATGGCTTGGGGCATTTGGAGAAAGGCTTCCCTTATGTCCCCATCCGTCAAAAGAGGAGGATTTACCGGAGCTTGATCATCCTTAGATACTTCTTCAAGAGGAGGGATTTGATTGTCTCGGGGAGTAACCCCTGCATTGGCAATCTATTCATCAAGTCTTCGAGCGGCTGTTCTTCGGGTATTCATTGCCTCTAATCACAATAAAAGGATTAGATTCTAAGGGCACATAAAGTCAAGACTCTCGAGGCACGATATTGAATTTCCAAGAAAAGGAGAGTTTCCTAAGCATCATATAGTTTCCTATTCATAAGTGTGGCATGCTTCACAATTACGAATAAGAATGTACATACATAGATGTGGTTAAATGAGACATAGACTCTAAAGATATTCAACCTGATTCTCTGATATCAAGTTTGTCACATTCGGGGAGCACCCCCTAGACGTAACAGGCGTCGTCGTCCTCGGAGAGGACTAGGACTAGCCTCTTAGCATTCATTAATTCATAGGTTAAAAGTGCGGAAAAATTAAAAACTTTTCTTCCATATCTATCATGAGGTTTACATATACCTCTCGCATTTACATAATATATTCATATCGAGTATACATAGACGCTTCGTATAAGAATATTACATAGTCTTCTACTTTTATGACACACACATATATATATATATATATATATATATATATATATATATATATATATATATATATATATATATATATGATATAACATAGTCTTAAAACGGCTGTCTCATCTCATAACCATCTAAACGAGAGTATAACAATTGGGCATAGCCATATATCAATACAATAAAAGCCACATATAGGCTATACAATATTTAGTACTCAAATGAAAGGAAATGAACAAAGTGTCTTTAAGTCTAATGTGCAACATCCAATGCTAGAAAGTGACATTGTCCTCGAAGTTGTGAGGACCTACCCAACTTGGAGAATGAGAATCCAAGTCTTCCTTCAAAAGCCGTCACAAGCCCTTGGAACCTAAAATGTTGGTAAAAAAGGGAGAAATGGGGTTAGCACATCACTTGTACTAAGTTTAGGACCATATGCACACACAACATCGAAATCATGCTAAAAAGGGACATTTCATTAAAACATGCTAATTTACTTTGAAAAAACTTATGCACATTCAAGAACCAATGCAAGTCAATAGTACATATTCATTAAGTCAAGACCATGTACATCACAAGACCAACAATGCTAAGTCTAGTCAACTCAATATGCATATCAACATAATTGAGCACATAATCAAGATAACTTTATTATCAAGTTATAACATCAACAAGCATGTATAAGAGTTCATAACATCATAATCAAAGCAAGACCATTACTCAATTACTCATGAACCCTCATTAAGTCCACTAGTATAATGACTAAGCAAAGCCCATAACCTCACTCAATCTCAAGTAAACCTACCAAGAACCAAAAACAATGTCCAACTTCACATAGCATATCATTAAGAGTACATAACATCATACTTTAGTAATAGAGACAAAACACTTGTTCATAAGTGCAACCAACATCACATGGTGTCATTAACATGTATGATCATCATATACATATCATTTACATTTATAAGCATATACATACATAAGAACAACCTTCTAAGAATTCCCTCAAGGCTAACTAGTGCAATGTATAGGTAGAATCACATACCCCTAGAAAGGTTGGTATTGACAAGGCACACTAGAAAGCTTCCCTCATACACACCCTTTAAAAACTTGCTTTGCTTTGATATCATGCACATGCTCTTCTTATTTTTAGCCAAGGCACTCCCCTCTTTTGGAATGATGGTGGAACTTTCTTTGTCACCTTTTTCCTCCACGGTTTTTATTCTTTCCCGAAGCTCCTTCATAACCCAATTGTCCTCACTCACTTGATATGGAGAGGTGCAAGCACTTACTTTTTACCTTCAATCACGAAAGTGTATTTGTTGGATCTACCTTGGTACACAACATCTCTATCAAATTTCCAAGGTATCCCCAATAGTAGGTAACATGCCAACATGGGAACCACATCACAAAACAATTTCTCATTACACTTTCCCACACTAAACCAAATACTTGCTTATTTGAGTAACTTCATCTCTCCACTCTAATTGAGCCATTGTAGCTTATAAGGATTGGGATGCTTGCTGGTTTGTATTTTCATACACTCCACAAAGGAACTACTCACCACATTGGTGCAACTTCCACTATCAATGATTAAAGAGCACACTTTGTCTTGCATTTTGCACCTAGCATGAAATAGATTCTTCCTTTGGTCAAGTTCTTTTTTTGCAAGGTCTTCCACAATTCTTATCACAACACATGAAAGAATGGCATTCATGTTCAAGTCTTCATCATCATCTACCAAAGACATTCCCTTCTCCATGAAGCAAGCAAAATTCACCCTCTCATTCAACCTTTCTTCTTCATCCACCGAAGCACCTTCCTCTCCTTCACCATCTCCATCTCCCTCATTTTTTTTCTTCTCCCTCATCTTCATCTTCAGTCAATATCCATCACGAAGAGCAACAATTATTCTTCTATTTGGACACTCACTAGCAACATGTCCCCTCCCTTGAAGCATTGAATTGTAGAGGGTTGAGGAAAGTTAGGTTTAACATAGTTACCTCCATGTGGTTACTCACTTTCCTTGGATTTTTAATCAAGCTTGACCTCCACCTTTAGCTTGTTCCCTGGATGTCGTCTTCCAATTACCGCGACCTTTGCTCCATGGAGAAGTTAAAGAACTTTTGGCCTTGTATGATTTTTCTTCTTTCAAATCTGCTTCTACCTTTGAGGTATCACGGAAAGACGCTTCAAGATTCTCACAATGCTTAAGCTTCAAGGGATTCAAGATATCATATCTCAAGTTTTCTAAAAATCATATTACAATACATTCCATATTCTCTTTGATTTTAAACTTCATCCTCAAGTTCTCAAACTCATCATAATATTTTTCCACACTTTTGGTACCTTGTCTCAACATGTAAACCTTCTTGAGCACCTCTTGGTAGTAGTTTGGAGTCCAGTATCTCAACTCCATAAGTGTAATCAACTCTTGCCAAGTAGGTAACTCATAGTTATGATGACTCTCCCTTTCCCTCCTCTTGGACTCCCACCAAGTTGATGCATACCCCTTAAATTGCGTGAGAGCATACTTCGCCTTCAAAGTTGACGAGATATTATTTGTGAGAAAGATCTGCTCACTTTGAAATTTCCATTCCAACAACTCATCGGGGTCACTACTTCCTTTAAACCTTGGAAGTGTGACCTTGATAGTGTTCAAGCCCCTATCATGATCATTCCTCTACCTAAACCTATTTCTTCTATTTACCATCCTATCTCCTATATATCCCATGTTCTTGATCTCTCCTACCTTGGTCCCACCCCAAGTCCTGAGGTCTTACTCCTTCCCTTTGTACTCCATTTTCATCCCTACCTTCAGTCTTCCAGAACTCGTCTTTATTGAACTCCTCATGAATCTCATCATAGATAGGATTTTGGTATTGGTAGTCTTTGTAGAGCATTTGTGGTGCATTTTGTGGATGTGATGTGTAGGTTTCCTGAAAAGATGCATTAGAATCATTTCGAAATGGAGTTTGGTATTGGACTTGGTTGGCCACAAAAAGAAGATTCTCTTGTGGTGGGTGATAGGGTTGTGGATATGGATGTGGTGTAGGTTGTCTTAGGTGGTTTGGAGGGTTGGGAGTTTGGAAAGTGGGGCTTTGGTAGTTCCGGGCACGACTTTGTGGAGGAGAACATAGATTATGAGCTTTTTTCGGAGTAAGGGTGACGGAATGCACTGATGTCCTCCTTATCTCCTCGTATTTGGGTTGAATTGCTTTCCTTCTATTCTCATTTTCTACCCGTACCAACCTTTTTCTCCATACCTCCCATCCTTCCATTGATTTCTGCTACTTGCTTAAAGATGTTGGCGAGAACCTGCATGATGTTTTCCGAGCTCTCCCCAATTGGACTTGTATCAGACATGATACCTACAAAACTCAACAAATGAGGTTAGTATCAAAAGCCTCACATCACTCGTATGTAACTCTCAACTCACCTTCTATAGCATCGTCTCAAAATTGATAGTGAACTAGCTCCGTTCAATCAACTCAAGATCACATATCCTTTGTGATGAAATGGATTCTTGTGACTCTTGAAGGAAGGACGACCCAAAAAAAACAAACGAACTTGAATCAAGAAGGTTATCAATGAATTAAGATGCAAAAAGTAGAATAAGAATTACCAAAATATTCAAACTCAAAATAAACCAAGTAACAAAAGTAGAAGAATTACTACTTGTTACTTAATTTGAAGGATCACAGAAATGATTTGAAGATTAAAAACTAGTTAACAAGTAATTAAAGATGTTATATAATTTTTAAATAGTTGAAAAATAGAAGAACAATGAGTTTAGAAGAAGAAGAGGTGAATTTGGACACTTAGAAAAATTTTAAGCCTAAAAAAAGTTCATCACTTATAAGACTTTGATTGGATGATTTGATGACTCAAACTAGTTAACAAGTAATTAAAGATGTTAATTAATTGTTAATTAGTTGAGGAATTTAAGTAAAAAAGGTAGAAAAAAGAATCACGAAGTTTGGACACTTAGAAATATTTCTAGGTCAAAAAAACTTTCCATATTTAGAATATATTTGGGGTATAAAAAAACCTGTAGGTTTTTTGCTCTGTGAAACTGAGCCCCACGCACTGACTAGGCGTCGCTGGCAGGTTTCTACTGCGCTGGCTTCTGATGCAATGTCGTGTGGCACTGGCGTGGCAGATGGCGTCTGATGTGGCTGCTGACGTGTTAGTCTACGTGGAAAATATTATTTTTTTTACTTTTTTTTTCAGATTTTGATTTTTTTTAGATTTCAATTTTCTTTTTTTTTCCCCTCAAAATTCTACTAATGGACACCAAAAAACACCTTTGACCAACTTTGACTTGAAAAATTGGATCAAATGTACTTTCTTATTTCTCATTCTTCAAGAACAACTTGAAGAACACACACTAAACCCCAATACACTCAAATCAACTCAAAATTGGCTCAAAATTTAGGATCTTCTTCCCTTCAACTAAGAGAAAAAAGCCAACTAATTATTAACCTCCAATTTCTCTGCTATCAAAAGACGCACTTTCAAAATTTGAAAAGCTTGAAACCCTTCAATGGTAACTTCATTTATACAACTCCAAATTGCACAAAATTTGAAAGCTACACTCAAAAAACACTAGGGAACAAGGATCTAGTGTGAAAAAACAACAAATCAAAACAAAAAAAAATCATATTTTTTTGGATGAATTTTGGACTTTTTGTTTTTGTTTTTGCAACCCAAAGCTAGATTTGTAAGAACAAATCTAAACCGAGGCTCTGATACCAAATGATTAAAATCAAACAAGGAAAGACAGAAAGAAATAAACGACATGTGGAATAATACTCAAGTTATTGAAATTATGGGCAACAAGGGACTAAAACTCTCACCTCCCAATTGACTTCAACAACCTAAATTTAAACCAAGGAAGAATAATCAAATGAAACCAATAATCACAAAGGGGTAACACTTTGATTAATAAAACTCAAGAAGTTAACTAGCAATCCCAAGATTCTCCCTAATTACTCATTAATTACTTACTAAGAAGATACTACAAGAGAGTCAATATTCAACACAGTCTGAGTTTTGCAAAATGATAAAAGACTAATATTTATACTAAGGAATAAAGAAGACACTTATTTGACAATTTTTCCCTTAATGAGGTCAGGGCCTTGTTTGGTTGCCTTCTTTTGTGAATTCTTGAATTTATGAAATTCCTATTTGCGCACATGGCCTCTTTCCTTCTTCCTTCTCATTTTGATGTAATGTAAACACATTGTATGTCCTTCTTAGGTGACCTTCAATATCCTTTGATGCTTTTCTTTTCATTAACATTGCTTTGTAGGCCTTGGAGATCCTTTGCTTGACTCCGTGTGAATGATCTTGAGGGGTACATGTCACTCATGTTAGTGTCATCCATGGTGCCCATGTTATCACTAATCGATTTTTTTTTTGAAAATCAAGTGAGGGGGCTCCGACTCTTTTCCCAAGCAAGATAGAGAATAAGAACAACTGGTATATGATCAATTTTTCCTCTCCCTTAACTGGCTATGATTGATGAATTACTGCAGGCATATATTAAATGAACCTTGTAGTAGCTCTATTCAATTGGATGGAAGTCTATAGATGTGTATAATGCTCTACTTCTCTTTTGTACTAATGTTGTGGATAAACTAGGCCCATGTATCTATCTAGGTAACCTTTCTGTTAACCTCTTTTTTTCTTGTAGTTATCAAGACCAAATATCATGACTTGACTCAATACAAAATTGACTTCTCTGTCTAACAATGGTTTACAAAGTTGTTCCCAGATGTGCCATTATAACTCGCTAGGGTTGAAGAGTTGATACCATATCACCTCTACATGCTTCCTATTTAACGGGTACCTTTTAATAAAAGCTTGCAGTTTGATGTAATCTAATCCCACTATGTACAATCGACTAATCACAACTTAAGTGTCACGACTGGAATCTAGACCCCAGACGAGACCGGCGTCGTTGACCTCTCAAAGGTCGCAGACAAGCCTACTTATGTCATTCTTACTTTAGCTAGGTCAATTTTAGCGGAAAATTTGAACTTTTTGTTTATTAACATACTTACTGATCATTTCTAATACATTCATAATTTGTTCACCATCAACCATCTAACATTAAGATCATCAAATGAAAGAAATAGTTTAATATAGCAATAACTGTATACTTGCCAAAATGGCACCAATACAATTTCTGAAATAATACGGGAAACAAACGCTAGTGGAACATACTCCACTAGCTCAATACTAAGACTAAGCTAGAATATAAATGGGCAATCATCCTCAAAAGCATGAGGGCCTACCAAGTCCGGATGAATGCTCGACGTCCGGATAGCTTCAGCGTCAACCGGTAGCTCTAGCGTCCACCTGTGCCTGCACCTAAAATTATAGAGTTGTATAGGGTTAGTATACACTTGTACTAAGTATGGGTATATGCAAGCACACACCAAGGACATGCATGAGAAAGGATAGCTCTTCCTTAACAACATGAATATGGAAAGTCAAGTAAGTGGACTTGCCAAATTGGGATTAAGAAAGTTAGTGAACTTTCCAAATTTGGATTAGGAAAGTCAGTGAGCTTTCCAAATTTGGATTAGGAAAGTCAGTGACCTTTCAAAATTTGGTTTAGGAAAGTCATGCCATGAGAGTAACATGCATCATCATACTTATCATATTGCACACAGCACATAACATCTTACACATAGCACATATCATATAGCATACAACACATAACATCTTTTATAACATTCATTCATATGCCATGAGACCTTGGAATCATGGACTTGACATTAAGACTTTCCTAAATGAGGGCTCAACATATGGGACCTCAACTAGGGAGTCTTCATTAGCAAACACAGAGTCTGCTTCATTCATTCACACGTACTTCATTTCATTTCGTTCGTAGGCCAGTGTGAACACCAGCTATACCTAGGGTGTAGTTCAAGACTTTCATCGGGTTTGCTGTGCAATGATCAAGAATAACCTAGTGTCATTACATGAGTCTATCTCACCTCTTGATTATCCTATCCTAACACCTTTGGTATCGTTCATTTCATTATGTGCTTCATTTGAGGCTGGCCTCATTCATTCATTGGGAACTTTAACTTTAACCGACATTGATCATGTGAGCATCATGAAATCTAGTGTCTCCCCCACACCAAAAAGAGATGGAATCACCTGCCAAGGTCACCCAAAACATGCTAGCATACATGGGAATTTAACCCCACCAGATCCCTTTATTGGGAGTATAGGTTCGAAGACCAGGAGATATAGGGAGAGCCATACCCGGCAAGCCGGACAATCGCATCTCATGAGAGTTACGTGAACCTCCACCCTTCCCGAAATAAGGCTTCACCGCTCATAGCTAGTCTATCGGTGCTCAGTATAAAGTTCCATTACATTCAACTCATACGTCATGGAAGCTGGCTTCTAGTATGAGGACATCATAGCTCAATAGATGATTTCTTATCTCATCATTAGTATTAAGTGTGTTAATCTTAATACTTTCATTAGAGTGTTCATAGAGACTGGTCTCTTCATTAACTTTACACTCTCATAGGTGAGTACGTTTTGGGAACATTTACTTAGGCTCATTTGAGATTGTTCTCATCTTTTACATTAGCCTCATATCATGTTGTCACCACATTCATTAACATTAGCACCTTTGCTCTTCATAATTACTCACCCCATTTTACGTGAATGTTCATTTCATCATATACCAATATACTTGGCCATTTGTGTGTTCACACTCTTACTTAACCCTTCTAGGGTTTCGTCGTTTCATTACATACATCTTAGGTTCACTTATTTTTAAACGTATGCTAGACTTATGGGTCTATACATACAAGCCATAAGGCTTCATTCATAGTTCGTTAAGTGACTCATATCTTCCTAAGATTATGTAGTACAAGAATTATGTATCTTGTATGTATGCCAAGATCTTGATTTTGATCTAAGTAGGTGGCATTATTCTTGGACATTTAATTCACGTATGACTTATGTATCAATACGGAAATTTGGGCAAGGGAACCCAAGTTCGAACCAGTTGGACAATACTTACATTTTTCCTTGACTTTATTTTAGTCTTCATGACATTGGGACCCTAGATCGAGCCCCAACATCAAAATTCTATCTTTATTTTTCTCCTTGGGTTTTCCCTTTATTTAGCCGAAGGGTTGTGGGATCGAACCCCCACAACCCCTTTTATATTTCATTTAAACTTTTGTTGTCCCATTTCGCCTTGACCAATAGGTTGTGGGATAAAACCCCCACAACCTCTTTTTATTTTAGTCTTTATTTTGCTGGAATTGGGAGGTTGTGGGTTCGAACCCCCACAGCCTCCTTATTTTATTTTTAATTTCGCTAGGGGCTGTGAATTTGTGGGTTCGAACCCTCACAACCTCCTTATTTTTATTTTTAATTAAAATTTACTTAGCTAGGCGTTTGGCAGTGAGGTTGTGGTATCGAGCCCCAACAGCCTCACTTTATTTTCTTATTTAATTCTTCCTTCTCCTTTCCAGCCTTGAGGTCGTGGGTTCGATTCCCACGCCTCACATTTTCTTTTCTTTAATTTTCTTCTTTCATTCGCTGCCAGGTGGTCGTGGGTTCGATTCCCACGCCTCCCATTTTGTTTATTTAAATTATTGCTCTCTCCTTTCTCAACCAGTAGACCCCATTTTGAATCCCCCTGCCCCCTTTTTCTTTTTTTTCTTCTTGCGAATTAAAGGTATTATACGGGTGAGGTCACAGGTTCGAACCCTGGTGGCCTCACCCCTTTAAAAACCAATTAATTTCAGATTTCCCCTCTACACTTTAGCCTAAACAAAACTTGTAGTTGTTGCTGGAAATTAGTCATTTTTATTTGCTTATATTCACCAATATTTCCACTTGAAAACTTATGAAAACTCATGGATCATTTAAAACCTTTTTGGGGTGTATTTCATGGATTCGTTTAACACATTCTTAGGTGTAGTTTCATTGTTGTTTTGGCTGCAATTTTCCACTTAAAATCAGTCACATACACCTCATATGAACATCACGAATTACACATTTTATGCACGTTAATTTCAGCCATCAAACTAACCACTTTAAGACTTCAAAACGGATAGCAACAACAACAAACATTTACATATTGCACCACATCACTTTCGGTTGACATCATTGAACATGCTTGCTATTTCTAAACACAAAATCACAAAGAACGTCATATTTCACACTTAGCTACCATCAACCATTCCAACAACATGATTTCTAACCTAATATAGATTGAAATCGGAAGGAGACTAGGGACAAGGAGTTCAACATTCAAGGGGACAGCCCTAGTTTCATACGTTGAATTTTGTAGAAAGAAATTCCTCTTGGAGAAAGGATTCCAAGAGAGAAAACCCATACCTATTCTTGGTGTTGTTCAACACTCAAAGTTGCTGCCCAGAATCACCACCAAAATCACGTCCAAATCCCCTCAACTTCAACACCAATTCGACGGAATAATCCTCCCTCTTGTGTAACGTTTTTGATTAGTTGATTGTTTGTAATTTTCGTTGTGAGTTCTTCAAGTGTGAAGAACTTTGGTTGTGTTTTCAGTTCTTATGCTTTTGTTAGGCAAATAAAACATGAAAAGAAAAAGAGAGAGAGGCAGATCGTGAGAGTGAATGAAACGTGAAAAAGAGAGAGGTTCCTTAGTATTAGGATTCTAGTTGAGACTTAGTCAAAATAAGATATATTAATTAATAAATAATTAATAACAAAAATCTTATTTTCCTTTTTCTTAAATCAGCTAATAAATATTAATCAATTTAAATAAAAACAATTTAAATCATTGCTTCCACCTAGGTTCGAACCCGGGTGGAGTAAGACTTCACTTCAAGAGCTCAATTTCGGCTCTCTCTCTCGAAATTGCCCCTCCACTTTATTAATTAAATAGTTAAATATATATTTAGGGTAATTATGATATTACCCTTAGCCTGGTAAAATACCATTTTACCCCTAGACCCTCAAAACTTAAGATTTCCTCTTTTTAAGTCCCGTAAAGACTCTTCCGAGTGAATCTTCGTATTCGAGAGCCCTACATGGTTGGTCCCAACCTTTCCAAGCTCAAATAACTCCCCAAGTTAGTTGGCTTGGCTGTAGCAAGGGTTCCAAGGTCTGGATCCGTGTGAACCCTGGTCTAATCGTAGCATTCTTGACACATTAAGCATTTATTATCTTATTCATTTTTAGGGTTGTTACATTATCCCCCATTAGGAACATTCATCCCCGAATGACACTACCACTATATAGCGTAATGCCAATCAGATCATAACATAATCACTATGCACAGTCAAGCAATAGTAACAAAATATGGAGAGATAAGGAAACTTAGACTTAAGAGTAAGAAGTCTAACCTCAAGAGCTGAAAAGATGAGGGTAACAGGATCTCATGTCGGCCTCAGCCTCCCACGTAGCACCCTCACCAAGATGATTTCTCCACAATACCTTCACTGTGGCAATCTCCTTGTTCCTCAGCCGCTTGATCTGTCTGTCTAAGATCTCAACACGTACCTCCTTATAGGACAAGTCTTCATCGACCCCCAAACCTTCCACAGGTAGAATCGATGTTGGATCACCTTGGCACTTCTTTAACATGGATACATGAAAGACTGGATGGACAGAAGCTAGCTCCGCAGGCAATGCCAACTCATAGGCCACCTCACCCACACGCTGTAGGATATCGTATGGCCCAACATACCTCGGACTCAACTTCCCCTTCCTGCCAAACCTCATCACCCCCTTCATAGGTGATATATTCATATAGACCTGGTCACCAACATCAAACTCTAAGGGCCATTTTCTGTTATCTGCATATGACTTCTGCCGACTGTAAGCAGTAGTCAACCTGTCCCTAATCACTCTGACCTTCTCTAAGGCCTCATGAATGATCTCTGGACCCAAAATGGATGACTCTCCAACCTCGAACCACCCAACTGGATATCTACACCTCCTACCATACAGTGCCTCAAACGATTCCATCCCAATGCTGGAGTAATAGCTATTATTATACGAGAACTCTATCAAAGGCAGATGGTCATCCCAGCTACCCCTGAAATCAATCACACACGCTCTCAACATGTCCTCCAATGTCTAAATGATACACTTTGCCTGCCCATCAGTCTGAGGATGAAAGGCAGTACTAAGCTTTACCTGCGTGCCCAAGCTCTTCTGGAAATATCTCCAGAAATGTGAAGTAAACTGAGCTTCTCTATCTGAAATGATAGACAAAGGAATCCCATGCCATCTCACAATCTCATCAATGTAGAGTCTCGCATAATCCTCGGCTCTGTAAGTAGACTTCACAGGGATAAAGTGGGCAGACTTAGTCAATCTGTCCACAATAACCCATATCGAGTCATGCTGCCTCCTAGTCCTCGGAAGACCAACCACAAAGTCTATATTAATGGCCTCCTACTTCCAAGTCGGAACGTCAATAATCTGAGATAGACCGCCAGGCTTAAGATGTTCTGCCTTAACCTGCTGACCATTAGGACACTGGGCCACATATTCTGCAATGTCCTTCTTCATGCCATCCCACCAATAAAACTGCTTAAGATCATGATACATCTTGGTGGAACCTGGATGTATGGAATATCTGGAACCATGGGCCTCTGCAACAATCATGGTCCGCAAATCATCCACCTCTGGTACACACAGCCTGTCCTGATACCTAAGTATGCCATCACCTCCCAAAGCGAAAGACTCATTCATCTTTATCAACACTGAGTCCTTAAGCTCCATCAACACAGGATCTAGATGCTGACCCTGCTTGACTTCAACTACGAAGGATGATTGAAAACTAGGATGAACTGAAACACCCCCACTAGTAGAGTCAACCAATCGCACACCCAGTCTGGCCAGTGTGTGTACATCTTTCACCAACTCCTTCTTCTCATCCTCAACGTGGGATGTACTTCCCATGCTCATCCTGCTCAAATCATCAACTACAACATTAGCCTTACCTGGATAGTAGTGAACATTCATGTCATAATCCTTCAACAGCTCCAACCATCTCCGCTGACGTAGATTCAACTCCCTCTATGTGAACACGTACTGGAGACTCTTGTGGTCTGTGAACACATCCACATGCACTCCATACAAGTAGTGCCTCCACAGCTTCAGTGCAAACACCACAGCTGCCAACTCCAGGTCATGAGTGAGATAACTCTTCTCATGAACCTTGAGCTATCTGGACGTATAAGCTATCACCTAACAAACCTGCATAAGAACACAACCCAAACCAACCCTAGATGCATCACAATAAGTAGTGTAATTCTCACCACACTTAGGCAAAGTAATCACCGGGGCTGAAGTGAGTCTGTCCTTGAGATCCTGGAAACTCTTCTCACAAGTCTCCGTCCATTCAAACTTGGCTTTCTTCTTAGTCAAAGTTGTTAATGGGGCAGCAATGGAAGAAAAGCCCTTCACAAACCTGCGGTAGTAACCAGCCAATCCCAGAAAGCTATGGATGTCAGTGGGAGTATGTAACGACCTGCTTAGTCGTTTTGAGCAGCAGATTTTATTTCTGGAAAAACTGTCTGAGACGACGTATCCAACGACGGACCGTCATGGGCACGACGGACCGTCGAGGGTGTCTCGTTCCAAACACTTGAAATTCTTATATTTGAGTGCTGAAATCGACTCTCTGAACTCTGTGACGGACCTGCAGGACGGACCGTCACAGCCATGACGGACCGTTGTGAGGTTCCGTTTCAAAACACTTCAACTCTTAAGAATTGGGTACTGAGAGCAATTCTCTGAAGTCTGTGACGGACCTGCAGGACGGACCGTCACAGACATGACGGACCGTTGTGAGGTTCCGTTTTAAAACACTTCAACTCTTGAGAATTGGGTACTGAGAGCAATTCTCTGTCCGTCGTGACGGAAGTGCAGGACGGACCGTCGTAGGCACGACGGACCGTCTCAGACTCATCAAGGAAATTGAGTCTCCGAAGGTTGTGACGAACCTGCAGGACGGACCGTCGCAGGCATGACGGGCCGTCACAGGTTGCGTAATCCCAGTCTGGGTCGGATTTCTGGGTAAGTTTTAAAGGGGCATTTTGGACTATTCCTGCTATAATTATGAATTTCGTGGGTCAATGTTAATAACTCAAATTCTTGGGGGTGTGAAGGAGATAACCTTGAGTTAAGTAGTGGGTTAATTCCTCATCTTTTATACCTAATTATATGCTAATTAGGGAAAAGAGAGAGAGTTTTGAAGAAGAAAAATAGAGAGAACAAGGAGAAGAGAGGAACGATCTATAGAGAGAGACAAACAAAGAGGAAACAAAAAGCTTTGAGAGATTGCTTACTTGATCAAGAATCCTTGGTGAAGGTAGGTTATGGTTTTGATACTATTCATAGTAAACTCTTAATAGTGAATGATATGTATTGTTAGTATTGTAAACCCTTCTATATGCTTAATTGTATGCTTGCATGAATGTGATTAGGTGATTGTGATAAAATAAGCATAATGAAGCTTTTGAATCCAAAATCTTGAAGAACCCAAATTCACCTTGTTATTGATGATGCCTTGGTATAAAAGAAGGCTTGATGAATTGATAGAATGATGTTAGTGGATCGGAGTGTCACGTTCTGACACATAGTATTAGGGGATCGGGTGTCACGAACCGACACGTAGAATTAGGGGATCGGAGTGTCACGTTCCGACACATAGTATTAGGGGATCGGGTGTCACGAACCGACACGTAGAATTAGGGGATCGGAGTGTCACGTTCTGACACATAGTATTAGGGGATCGGGTGTCACGAACCGACACGTAGAATTAGGGGATCGGAGTGTCACGTTCCGACACATAGTATTAGGGGATCGGGTGTCACGAACCGACACGTAGAATTAGGGAATCGGAGTGTCACGTTCCGATATATAGTATTAGGGGATCGGGTGTCATGAACCGACACGTAGAATTAGGGGATCGGAGTGTCACGTACCGACACATAGTAGTAGGGGATCGGAGTGTCAAGTACCGACACAAGAGGAAGAAAGATAATGAATCTTGAGAGATGTTAATACACTCAATGTATTGAACCTAATTTCCCAAATGAGTGTGGTATTGAGGCTTGAGTCCTCATGGATGAACTTGGTAGTACTTATTGATGGTTATAGTACTTGTTGCTACATGTTGAGTATTGTAGTTGATTTATGATATGAACTGATATATACTGTTTTCTATTTTGAGTTGGCCGATGATACCTACTCAGTACTTGTGCTTTGTACTGACCCCCTACTTGTTGTTTCTTTCTTTGTTATTTGGGAAATGCAGCAAACGTACCGTCGTCTTCAACTCAGCAGCAATTCTAGCCAGTCTTCACTACACCAGATTTCAGGGTGAGCTAATGCTTCTAGCTTGGACTGGATCTTCTCTGCAAGTCTTGATGCCTTGAACTTCCGGCATGGACTAGCCTTTTATTTATTTTAGCTTCTTAGATACTTTTATATTAGTAAGTTGAGGATAGATGTTCTTGTGATGATGACTTCCAGATTTTGGGGATAATGGGTTATAAATTTTAGAAGTTATTTAATTGTTTTCGTTAATGAGTTTTAAGTCTTCCGCTTTGTATTTTGTTCAATATGTTGGGGTTTTAGATTGGTTGGTTCGCTCACATAGTAGGATAAGTGTGGGTGCCACTCGCGGCTCGATTTTGGGTCGTGACAAACTTGGTATCAGAGCATTAGGTTCGTTGGTCTCATCACACAAGAACGAGTCTAGTAGAGTCTTAAGGAACGGTAGGGGGACGCCTTTACTTTTCTTTGAGAGGCTATAAGACTTTAGGAAAATTCCACTTCTTTCTTTCTTTCGTGCTATTACTTGGATCAATTGGTATCTAGGTGATACAAATTGGTATCTGACCATCTTCACTCTATTTCACAGATGGTTATAACTAGAGCAACGACTGCACCAACACCGGCAAGACAAGAAACGTCTGAGCCAGCCACTGGGGCTGTAGCTCGGAGAGGAACAGTGGCGAGAGGCCGTGGAAGAGGTCGTGGGAGGACGTCCTCTAGAGGAAGAGGACAAGCACCTAGCCCACCTGGTACTAGGGCGATGACTCCTCCACCGACGGAGGAAATGGTAAGAGAGGGTGAGGAAGGGGAGAATGAACAAGCACAGAATGAGGAATTGCCACCCCAACCTACCCCAGAGATGATCAATCAGGTTTTTGCTTATCTTAGCGGGTTATCTGATCAGGGTCAGACACCTCCAGTGTTTTCTGCACCAGCACCTCAGGTTCCGGAGATACAACATGCGGCCACTATGGCTCCCCGCATGGATACTTCATTGGAAATAGGCACGTTTCCTCGTCTGACTACAGGGCCTATAATGACAAATGATCAGCATGAACTTTTCAGTAAGTTCTTGAAATTGAAACCTCCAGTCTTCAAGGGTGCTGAATCTGAGGATGCTTACGATTTTCTGGTTGACTGTCATGAGCTACTACACAGGATGGGTATAGTAGAACGGTTTGGTGTTGAGTTCGTGAGTTATCAGTTTCAAGGGAACGCCAAAATGTGGTGGCGGTCACATGTTGAGTGTCAACCAACAGAGGCACCACCTATGACTTGGGCATCATTCTCTAGTTTGTTTATGGAGAAGTATATTCCCCGGACTTTGAGGGATAGACAAGGATGAGTTTGAGCCTGAGCAAGGGTTAGGATGTGTTATGCATGAGGCTAGTTTCGTTTGCATTATCCAGGTAGCCACCCAACTTTGTTTCAGTCCACAAGAACGGATTCGCCGTTTTGTGAAGGGGTTGAGGTCAGAGTTGCAGGTTTTAGCCTTACAGGTAGCGGCTACGGCAAAATCCTTTCAAGAAGTGGTAGACTTCGTGATAGAGGTGGAAGGAGTGAAGCCAGATGACTTCACCATGGCATCGACATCAAACAGGTTTCGAAAGGGAGGTGAGTTTAATGGTTCTTACTCTAGAGGACAGGGTTAGGAGGCTACCTCAGTCCGACCAATTCAGTCTTCACTACAGACTGTAGTTGGGGGTCCACCTCAGCCCGGTCAACACTTTGGGAGAGCCTTGCTTGACTTGAATCCAGAGAGAGTCGTTATGGATGTGGGTAGTGGGGAGGACTGGACCTATAGGAGGAATTGTTCCAAAAACAGAGTTATATACCCCCACTAGCTAGAGGTAGAGGTGGTCATGGTAGAGGCCGTTATTCTGGAGGACGTGGTGGCCGAGGTAATGGTGGTCACCAAAACGGCCGAGGTGATGGACAAACTGGAGCTACTACAACGCCACATGGTAGGGGCAACGGGCACACTGGAGATAGGGCCCATTGTTACGCTTTCCCTGGGAGGTCTGAGGCAGAGGCATCTGAGGCTGTTATCACAGGTAATCTTTTGGTTTGTGATTACATGGCGTCTGTATTATTTGATCCTGGCTCCACGTTTTCATATGTATCTTCCTCATTTGCTACTGGTCTAAATTTACATTGTGAATCGCTTGACATGCCTATTCGTGTTTCTACTCCGGTGGGTGAGTCTGTGATAGTTGAAAAGGTATATAGGTCATGCTTGGTGACTTTTGTGGGGAGCAATACTTATGTAGACTTGGTCATCTTAGAAATGGTTGATTTTGATGTAATTCTTGGTATGACTTGGCTTTCTCCGAATTTTGCGATCTTGGATTGTAATGCTAAAACTGTGACGTTAGCCAAGCCTGGGACAGATCCGTTAGTGTGGGAGGGGGACTACACTTCCACTCCGGTTCGTATCATCTCCTTTCTTCGTGCTAAAAGAATGATTAGTAAGGGGTGCTTAGCTTTCTTGGCACATCTCAAGGATGACACTACCCAAGTACCTTCAATTGAGTCGGTTTCGGTAGTCCGTGAGTTTCTGGATGTGTTTCCTGCAGACCTTCCTGGTATGCCACCGGATAG